>VZTO01026992.1:79747-99281 GCA_013400615.1 Syrrhaptes paradoxus
TGTTGTATTTTTTTACTTAGAAAGGAAACAACAGTGTCTAAAAGTTTCCTTTTTAAAGGTAAAAAGTTTCAGTAGGAGATAGATTTTGGGAAGATATGAAAGGCTAAGAAGTGTTTTTTTGTTATTCAAAGCTAGGCTCGGCTAAAGTGAATCAACAGCAAATTCTTACTTAATTGTCACACTTTTTTTTTTTTTTTTGTACCTAGGAAAGTTTTCACCTGAAGCTATTGTTAAGGGTCTGGCTTGAAACTTGAGGAAATGTAACTCTCTCAGAGCATGGCTTAGTTGCTGATTCTTTCATAGCATGGCTTAATTGCTGATAGAAGGTCAAAAGTACAGTACTTGAGGTTTGGCTGTAGTCATCGTGGCTGAATTGGTTTGAAGCAAACACATTTCTCTCTTTGGGTCTTTCAACGCTGCTCCTAAATCAAAGTTCAGTGAACCATGGGGAAATTATTACATATCTTGCACCACATTCAGACACAAACAAAAGTAAAATGTGAAGAAAAACTCTTCTGTGCTAGGTGTGTGTTCTTAAATAGCCATTAGACATGAAAGGATTTTTTGACCTTAAAACTGCAGATATTTACTTGTTAATTCAGTGTCAGCTCAATGCAGCTGTTCTGTGTATGCCTCATATGTATTTTTTCTCTGTGTTTATGTAAAATTAATAACACTTGTTACTTAATAGCTAATGACAGTGAATTTAAGTTTTAACACTTCCTATCTTTTCAATTTAGTAAGGAGCAAGGTATTGCTGGGAAGTTTTGAGGAGTTTGAAATGAATGGAGTTTCCTAAACTTATTTCTGAGAATGAGGAATAATGTGGGGAACATCTGACTGAGTGTTAATAACCTTGATTTCACCTCTGTTTTGGTTACTAGTGTGATGTATTATCTTAAGAAAAGAATTTTCATTAATAATACAGAACCTTTTATAAAACATTTTGTCATGAAGTGGTGGAATGTGCTGTATAAAAATTTCATATCTACACTGTTCAGCTTTTTCAAACCTTTCATTTTCTTTTGGTGTGTCCAGTTTCACAAATATGTAGAATCCTTTTTTCTTGTTTCTGTGGATACATCAGAGCAGCACTCTTGCATGTATGGACACTGCTTTTTGCAAAACAGAAGTATTGCAAGTAAAACTCGGTTGCTTTTTTAGTTTTATTCTAAAATTAAAAGTAGAAGAAAGTTATATACTTTCACTTTTCAGTAAGTTATTTGATATTGTGACATGATAAATCTTTTTTTTCAAAATATTAATAAAAGTTAGTTTGCATGTAAATTGAGGTGAAAAATGATACCAAAACCAAAACCAAAACAAAAATTAAATGAGAAACATTTATAAAAATTTATAGAAATGTGACAAATCAAGGGCCAGTGGAGTATAAAGATAGGACTTATTTAAAAATTCATTAATTAATATAATTGCCAAGGTCCAGAAAGAGGGGATTAAAAGCCAAATAATGGTGTTTTCCAATTCTGCTGTTGTGTTTTGCTTTATTTAATATTTTGGTCTATTTTTGTCTGAGACCAAGCATGAAAAGTATCCCCAAACAAGTGCATTGTTTCTTTGTTTGTTGGGAAGATTCTCACAGCAGTAGATGATTAATGCAATTCTGACTGACCCAGGCAACATATCTATTTTTTTTTACTCCTGTTACACTATGTTCAAAGGACACCAAAAATAACATACAGTACAGTGTAACTAACTTCCATTCATATTGTATATCACTGAAAGAAAGCAGATAGATGAATGATAAATGAAATGAATCCAGGCCAATCATAAATTTATCTTGGTGTAAGCATAATATTTAGATACATTGTGTTAGACAACAAAGAAGGTTTTTGTAACTTGTATATATTAATGATTGTCTACCTGTACATATGCACAAAAAAATCCTAATTTTTTTTTCTAACATGAGCCAAATTGCTAAATTGCCTGTAGTATGTTTCACCCATATCTAACAGACCCACACTTGCTGAAATCTTTTCGTCTAAGGAAGAGGATACACTTGAGTGATCACTTGTGTAATGCTAGACTCCAATTATAAGGCAGGCATACAGGAATAAGCAGAGGGGTAAAAGGTGGTATGGGACAGTCAGAGTTTGGTCATACACAGAAGTTCAGAGCATCATACTTAGAAACAGATAACCAGGACAAGCTAAATACAAGACTGTGTTCTTTAAGTAATCTCTTTTCTAGTTACAGCAAGGCCATAGAAGGTAGTACATAAGTAGCTTGCATGTTATTAGAATAAGGATCACCTATAGATGTCTGGCAGGTAAGGTACTTCTGTTCCTAAAAGTTTGGTTGTAATCTTGTGCCCCATTTATCTTGTGTTCCTTAAAAAATTCAGTTAAAGTGAAACAAATAATATAAAATGGCTTTGTCATTTCTGTTCAATGTGTAAAACTGTATGCCGTGTGTTGTTCTACACAGGTGTATCCATGTTTTTCACTTATTTGAGAGTTAGCAGTTTATGTTTTACATGGTATGGATGTAATGAAATTTGCAGGACTGGGATTCCAGACTTTAAACCTGGAAAGTAAATTTGTCCTGATCTCATCATCTGAGAAGAAAAAATATGCAATTTTGTCCTGTGTTGCAGAAAATACAATGTCATATAGCAAATGTAAAAAAATGAGACACCTTTTGTGTTTTTTTCATTTACAGGTTTCTTTGTGAGTATTCTTCCACAACATGATTATTCATGAACAAGATGCCATAATGAAATCAACATTCTATAAATAATTCTTAAAATAACAAAATCAAAAAAAAAAGTCTCTGTATGTGTTGATCATAAGCCATAGATTATTTGTAAAGAAAGGCATTGCTTTAATTTGTGCAAGTAAATACTGTTATTAAACAATTAACCATACAGGCATCTATGGCTGGTAAGTATTGCTGTTTAAACAGTGACAAATTACTTTCCTAGAACAGAATTCTGCTATTGGCTTCTCCAATGTTTTTCAATGAAGTATGATATACTGGTTGTTACATATAAGAAGTAAGAGAACCAGACTGATTGGTCATAATTTACAGGTGATTCAACAAAAATATTTGCCTTATTAACTTAAAAAGAAAAATCTTCCCAACAAAAAGATTAATATTTTCTTCACTAGGATTATTATTCCTTAGTAATGAGCAGTGTTCTTGGAAAATGGGTATTTAATATGTAACCAATTAGTAAAAAAAATTAAGTCAATTACCAAACACAATTTCTCTGATAAACGTTAATTAAATTCAGAGCTATTTTTAATGAGATTAATATGGAGAAAATAAATTAAGAAAAAAATCAACATAGCCTCAGTTTAAACTATTAATCAAGAACAGTGTTTGGTTTTAACAGATGTATTTATAGGAATACTTATAGTAACAGTTAAATTATCATTCAGAAGTTCAATTCATAACCAAAGGGCTTGAAAATTCAGTTAAGCCTGTTGTTTATGTAGTTGAACATAAGTAAAAGATGTATTTCAATCCAAACATTAAAAATAAATTGTCAGAAATACTCCTTTGAGTATTAATTTAACAAAAGTGTTAAATTAAGCCTGACCTTGTACTGATTTATACTTTACGGCCCTATTTAAACAAATATACAGTAATAAAGAAATCAAGTTCTTAAAGGTAATGAAAATAGGAAAGGTAAAAATGGGGCAGCAGGGAACTCAGTCACCTCTTTTCTTTTTCTTCTTTGTANAAATATGTCTCAATGTATTGGAAGCTCCAAAAAGAATTTTATTACTTTAAAATGAAATTAAATGTGTTTTGAACTTTTCTGTCCTATAACCTCATAAAATTTTACCTAAATGTCACTGTGTTCTGTTATAGTGGTATGAGAAATTATTTTATGCTTGAAAGAGACCATATTTACAGAGAGGTTTGAAGGTGGAATTCTGGTTGGGAAAAGATGGTTTTGGTGGTGCTGTAAGAAAAAAAAATCAAAATTGTAACTGTTAAAATTTAGTTATCTTGTAATATGCTACATGAAGAGAAAGAATGTGTAATTCTGAGCTTGTAAACCTTGTCTCATAATATCATCATGTCTTTTAGAGTAAAATTGTCTCTTTCTTCTAAAAGCAGAAGAATACTTGGCATATTTGTTTTCCTCTTGCAAAGACTCTCCTTTGTTTGCTGCAACATAGCTTCTTAGCCCAGCTTCTCTGGGGAGCTCAGCATTTCCAGTCCATCCACAAAATCTCCCTCTGTGATTAAACAAAGGAGGTACAGTGAAAGGAGGCAAAACACATCTTCATAACAGGTAGGTTCAAGAGTGTTTACAGCTGCTGAGGGCTTGCCTTCTCCTTCCATTGAGATATTATCACTAAAACTCTTAAAGACCTCATAAGAAATTCTGTTCGGTAGAGTAGAAATGGCAAGAGATCTGATAACAGGAAAGCAGCAGATCCAATGACGCAAAGCCTTAGCTTTTGAATAGTTAATAAAAATGTTCAGACATTAGTATTCATTTGTGAGATGCAGTGGGAATTCTGGGGCAGGAGTAAAAACACACAATGGTGCAGCAATTTGACCAGGATCCCTTTTCATGCCAGTTCCAGGGATGACTTTGGAAACAGATCTAGAGCTTTCTCCTTGCCACTCTGCTTTACTTAGTGCTCCTAAGTTAGGAATTGACTAAACAGCAAGTACTAGAAAAATGAGCAATTAACAGCACAAATTGCTAAATAAACAGTAATTAACTTGCTGTTTTAAAATTAGATTACAAACTTTGTGGATAATTTTACAACATTGAGTATAATATGTCTTATTTCTAAAACAGAAAAAAGTGGTTTGGATACAGCTGTCACACTAAATATCATTTGAAAAATAAATAGTTTGTCCAAGCCTAGATCTTATGAAGATAGGGTAGGAGACCACTGTGAAAAATTGTGTTCTTTGTTTGTGTAGCTCTTGGTTCGTGCTGTTTTGTGTACATGGGTACAAACTGAGTCATGTTTCTAAAGAAATAAGGCACACTGTCAGTCATTGTTCCTTCTTCACTGATCATACCTACAGGATTTATGGCATGTGTCATGTCTCCTGGTGTTTATTTGGTGCAGTAACATCTAGTCCTATAGTTGTATTCCCCTTGATGATCTTACTATGCTTTCTCAGGCAAAAAGAAATGCCCATCTGGTGCTGTCTGTTCAATGGTACAGAAAAAAAGCATACAGGCTCTCCCCCTGATGTGGCTGAACAAAAAGCATCCATCTCTAGGGCTGCTGTCTCAATATTTTTTGTAAACATTTAATTCAACCATAGAGACATTTTAATACAACTTTTGCAGCTGTCTGCATTTCTGACTCTTCATTACATCAGTGAGGGTTTTACATTAAATATTCTTCTCCCTATTGTTTACTTTGGTAGTTTATCCATGTCAGAACTACGTGTGGTGCGCTCAGAGAAGATTACAGCATTCCCCAAAGAGTTCTCGTTCCCATAGCATACACATTTCAAGAAAGCATACACAACTGGGGATGTTTTGTTTGTGAATGCTGAAAAGATAAAAACAAATGTAAGGGGGAATACAAAGATAAATCTCTCTGTTTGTTGTTTGGTTTTTTGGGGTTTTTTTTTGTGGCTTCTTTTGCAATTTAGAGAACTGCCTTAGAATTAAATATTTCAGTAATAGGTTATAACCTAATGGATAGAGGCAGCTATCAATCTCTGGATATCCCTACAAGTTCTTCTTTTTATGGAAGGTGTTGGTTTCTCAAGTAGTGATATGCAGTTGCGCTGGAGAGAAATGTGTGAAGAATGGTCTAAGCATGTCTTGACATCTAATGATATAGCTGCAGACATATTTTTGTCCTATTTTATTGCATCAAAATATAACAGGTAGGTAAACTCATAAGAAATATGTATTTCTTAGACATTTTTGAAGGTCTGGATTATGTGATGAGATTTAACAATTTATAATTTAATAGCATATGTTTAAGTAGCTCTCTTGAGTTTGCAAGGTCCTTCCATATGAGAATGCTTGTCAATCACTTCAATTTTCATTCGCCTTACAGATGCTGTTCAATGGATACCTTTAGTAGTATGGTAACGCAGGGGAGAAAAGGAGGAAACACTAAGATTTCCAGCTGTGCATTTTCCAGCTATGTTTGCTATCACCGAAAATTTGTGGGATGAATCACATGATTGGAGTGCTGCAATCAATGTCTGTAAACTGTTCAGGAGATGTACGTAGGGAAGGAAAGGTGAGCAATTGTATTCTACATTAAAAAAAATAATTGCTTGCACAGACCTGTCTTTGAGAACTGTAATGCACAGGTTGAGAAATTATGTGTGAAAATTAGAGACCAAGTTGACAAAGGAATCCTTGTGGTTCGTGTTTACTGCAGGCCACGTGACTAAAGGGAAGATGCCGACAAAGAGTTCTTATTTGAACCACAGGAAACATCAAACTCGCAGCCCCTGATCCTGCTGAGGAACTTCAATGACCCTGACATCTGCTGGAAAAGCAGTGTAGCAATGTGCGAGCAGTCTAGGAGACTCTTGGAGTGCGTGGAAGGTAACATCCTAATGACAAAAATGATAGGTGACAGGAAGTCAAATCAGAGGAGATGTGTTACTAGACCTACTACTCACTAATGCAGTGGAAGACAAGACTGGTGGTAGCCTCACCTACAGGCATCATGCCTTGTTGGAATTCATTGTCTTGAAGGATACAGTCCAGGTGAAAACCCCTAAACCTTAGGAAAGTGAACCTTCAGTTGTTTAAGGGACTAGCGGATAGAACAGCCTGGGAAACTGTCCTAGGGATACCCAAAAGAGACCTGGCAGATACTTAAGCTACTTTTTCTTAGAGCACAAGAGCTCTTGATCTCCCTGTGCAGAAATCACGTAAGGAAGGCAGGAGACCAGCATGATTCAGTGAGGACCTCCTGGTATGAAATGAAACACAAGAAGGAAATGCATAGACAATGGAAGCAGGGACATGTGTCTTGGGCAGAATATAGTGATATGAGATCAGGAAAGCTAAGGCACAGATGGACCTAAATTTGGCAAGGGATGTGAAGAAGAATAATAAGAAAGACTTCTACAAGTACATTGGTTAGAAAAGGAAGATGAAAGAAATTGTAACCCCTGATAAATGAAACAACAGACATGGTGACAACAGACACAGAGAAGGCTGAGGTACTCAACAATTTTTTTTGGCTCAGTTCTCACTAGCGATTGCTCCTTCCACATCTTTTGAGTCTCTGAATCTCAGGGCGGGGACTGAGGGAACAAAGTCCCATGCATCATAGATGCTTTGACACCATCTGAGGAATCTGAACATAATCAATGGGACCCAGTGAGATACCAGGGTCCTTCAGTAGTTGTCTGAACAGCCATGTCTAAAGAGTTGCAGTCAGCAGCTCATTGTCTAGGTAGAAACCGGTAAAAAGCAGTGTCCCTCGGGGGTCCATATTAGGACCAATACTATTTAACATCTTTATTAANCGAACCATGAAGATTTTCAGAGAGCTGGAGCACCTCCTCTGTGATGAAAGGCTGAGAGTGTTGGGATTGTTTAGCCTNTGACAGTAGTCCTACAGAGGAGGAGTTGGGGACAGTGGTGAATTAAACTTTTAATGTGAGCTAGTAATGTGCCCTTGCACCCCAGAAAGAAAATCATATCCTGGGCTACATCAAAAGATGTTTGGTGAGCAGGTCGCAGGAGGTAATTCTCCATCTTTGCTCTCATGAGACCCCACCTATAGTATGGCATCCACCTCTGGGGCCCCAACTTAAGAAAGACATGGACCTGTTGGAGCAAGTCTAGAGGCGAACCATGAAGATTTTCAGAGAGCTGGAGCACCTCCTCTGTGACGAAAGGCTGAGAGTGTTGGGATTGTTTAGCCTGGAGAAGGTCCTAGGTAGACTTTACTGTGGCCTTTCAATACTTAAAGAAGGCATAGAGGAAAGATGGAGGAAGAGCTTGTCCAGAGTAGTTGTGGATTCCCCAGCCCTGGAAGTGTTAGTGGGGAGGCTGGCAGGGCTTTAGCAACCTGATCTAGTGGAAGGTGTCCCTGCCCATGGCAGGAGGATTGGAGGAAATGATCTTAGAATCATAGAATCATAGAATCATAGAACATCTCAAACTGTAAGGAACCCGTAAGGATCACCAAGTTTAACTCCCTGCTCTTTGCAGGGCTATCTAAAAATAACCCATATGACTATGAACATTACCCAGACTCTCCCTGAAGTCAGACAGGCTTGGAACCATGACTACTTCCCTGGGGAGCCTGTTCCAGAGACTGATCACTCTCTTACTGAAGAACCTTTTCCCTATGTCCAATCTGAACTTCCCCTGATGCAGCTTGCTTCCATTTCTTTATGTCCTGTTACAGCTCCCCCTCTGCTGCCTCCCTTGAGGAAGGTGTAGACTTCTATGAGGGCACCCCTCAGCCTTCTCTGCTCCAAGCTGAACAAGCCAAGTGACCTCAGCTGCTCCTCATAAGTCTTGCTCTCATGTCTCCTATCACATTGACCTTTCTAGCTGTGTGCTGGAAATTTTGTCCAGAAGTATACTGTATGAGACAATACCAAAAGCTTTGCTAAAATCCCCCAAAAAACATATCTACTGGCTTCCCTTGGTCAGCTAGATAAGTGACCTTTTCATAAAAGGGAATTATTTAAGCAGGACTTTCTCCTATTGATCCCATTCTGGCTATGGCCAATGACTGTGCTGTCTCTTTAGTGTTTTGCAGTAACTTCCAGAATAACCTTCTCCATAGTTTTACCAGGCACTGAAGTGAGACTGGCAGGGCTGTAATTACTAGGGCTTTTCTTCCAGCACTTCTTGAAAATTTTCCATCTTTCAGTCAACAGGGACCTCTCCAGATTCCCAAGACTGTTGAAAAAATAATGGAGAGGGGTCCTGCAATGACATCAGCGAGCTCTTTCAGTACCTTGGGATGAATTCCATTGAGCACCATAGACTTATGTACATCCAGATGGAGCATCAAGTCTTGAACAAGTTCAGGGTTGTCTGGACATTCATCATTCAAACTGTCATGGTCTTCCACCACAGGGCTCTGTGGGTCCCAGGGCTCTTCACTGGTGTTGAAGACGGAGGTGAAGTAGGCATTAAATGTCTCTGCTTTGTGTGAATTCCTATTTGTGAGGTGACCGATCTCACAAGTAAAGGACCGATGTTATCTCTGATTCTCCTTTTGCTGTTAACATATTTTTTAAAAGCCTTTTTGTTGTCCTTCACAGTGGTGGCAAGCTTGAATTCCAATTGAGCTTTGGCTGCACAAACTTTCTCCCTACAGTGGCAAATAACATCTCTGTAGTCCTCCCATGTCACCTGTCCTTGCTTCCAGTGTTTATACAATTTCTTTTTCACCTAAGTTCTAGAAGAAGAACTATGGTCAGACAAACTACTCTTCTGTCCCACTTGCTTGACATCTGAAACTTTGGAATTGCCTGCTCTTGTGCTCTTAGGAGATGGGTCTTAAAAAGTGACCAGAATTCATGGACCCCAATACATTCAAAAGCAGATTCCCTGGGAACCTCACTAACCAACTTCTCCAGCAGCTTGAAGTCTGCTCTCCTCGTATCCAGAGCTGAAGCTTTGCTGGCAGTTCTTCTCCTATCACTAGTGATTTGGAACTCAAATACCTCATGGTCACTGTGATCAAGACAGCCACCAACCACCACTTCACCCGTGAGCCTCCCTCTGTTTACAAACAAAAAAATCTTGGAGGACACCTTTCCTAGTCAGCTTCCTTAGTACCTGCACAAATAAGTTATCTTCAACATGCTTCAGAAATCTCCTGGACCTGTTTGTGTCCACTGTATGACATTCCCAGTTGATGTCTGGGAAGTTAAAATCACTGATAAAGACAAGGGCAGCTGATCTAGAGATATCCTTTAATTCCTTGTAGAATAATTCATCAGTGATATTGTCCTGTCTGAGTGGTCGACAGTAGACTCCCATAACAACATCCTATTTATTTGCTTTCCCCCTCATCCTTATTCAGAGGCTCTCAACTGTGTCATTGCCAGCTGTAAGCATCATATAATCCAGCCCCACCCTTGTATACAGGGCCACCCCCTGTCTCTCTTGCCCTGCCTATCCCTTCCAAAGTGTCTATAACTATCCGCCATGGCACCCCGGTCACAGGACTCGTCCCACCAGATTTTGCTTACACCAGTTATGTCATAGGTCTGGGACTGGGACAAAGCTTCTAGCTCCACTTATTTGTTCCTTATACTATGTGCATTAACATGAAGGTATTTGGAATGTGCTCCAGTGTACTCAGCACATCGTGGAGCTGACTGAAGGACCTTACTAGCATACCATCCATCAAACATTGACATGTTGCCCCCAGGCTTTTGTCTAATAGGTTTTTTAAACCGTTTTCCTCTTCAAATCTAGTTTAAACTCTTCAGTGAACTCTGCTAACTCTTGTGCAAAGATCCTTTTCCCCTTTGAGAAAGGTGCACCCCGTCTGTCACTTGCAGGCCCAGTGTCTGATAGATCTCTAAAGGTCTCTTCCAAGCATTCTCTGGTTCTACGATTCTGTGATTAATTCTATGATTCTACAATCTGGAAAACCAGATTTGGACCTTTGGACCTTTGGTTTCTATGTGGGATGGTGAGATCATGGCATCAGTTTCAAATGAGTTTCTCACCAATACCAAGGTTGTGAAGTAACTAACAAACTGTCATTGTAATCAGACTTCTGTACACAGTGTTAGATTTGTACACTTTTCAGGTGTGTTTCTCATTTTTGAACAAGAGCCATGCAGACATCTGTAGATTTTTAGTGTTTCACATAGTTAGTTAAGTGGCAGAAGTTTATCATTCAGTCCTTCCTTCCTAAGTTTCATCCAGCTGCAGAGAAGCTGGTGTAAGCCTCCAGTACAGAGCTTATTTTCTTTAACAATTTCAGAAAAAAATACAAAAATTACTTGAAAATTTACTCCTAATTTGTTACAGCCTTTCAGGTCCTCATTAGGAGGAAGAGCAAATGGTTTACTAAGAAAATGAGTTGTGGAGAGATCTCGCAGACTTGTATGGCTTTAGATACCAGCTCAATCACACTTGTTTAATTGAACGTATGTATAGTAATATGATACAGTTAATTTAAGCACTGCAGTATTCAGTATCTAAGTTTCTAGTCCTGGATTAGTCTTTTGAAACATTACTTGAAGAATTCAGAATATAAAAATGTTCTGAAGCAAATGGCTAGCTATGCTAGCAGTTAAGTTCAGGACTCAAATAAGAAGCAAAATGATGGAGAAGGTGAATCACCAGGCACCATGTATGTTACTTTCTGGAACATAATGGGGAGAAAATTTTTGTGACTTTACATATTTAATAATCATAAGCCAGACTAGTCCCACTTTTTGTACTGTATTCTGAAAGCATCATGCTTCTTTGTTTCTTATTATGTTTTCTGTGTTCATGCTTACAAGGTAGAGAATTTATAATTAAACTCTTTGACCATAACTTTTTATATTTATTTCTTCTTTATATTGATTTCTACGTGTGAAAAGCATTGTTTTTTCCTGTAGGCCAAGAAACTTCAGCATGCACATGCAGATTCCTCATCACATCTCACACCTTTTCATCTCAGTACAATTCAATGCTTTAGACCTGCTTGTTTTATATATGATGTCAAAAACAACTAAGAATATATAAAGTCAAACAAGGTCTCACCTCTCTGTTTTTCTCCTGCGTGCAATCCTTTTGTTTGGTCTAACTGTGATGGTTGGCTTTGTGTTCCTAATTCTGATGGCAGCTCCCCTCAATTTCCACTGAATTCTGTGACTTTTAAGAGGATTCATCGCTCTTAAGAAAAGAATCAAAATCCTGAAAATTTTTACTGCACAATCCACATCTTAATGTTTCTATCTGGAATGTTTTCATGTTTGGTATCATATATTTTACAATTAAATTACTGTATTGAAACTGAGAAGTCCACAAGCTTTATATGGATCTTGTATTTTTGTTTCCTTCAGAATGTGCCACACAGCTTACTGTGATTGAGATTTCATTTTGTGCCTCCAGTTTCCCTGGTTTTCTTGGCTTCAGTACTTCACTACTTCTCCATTTGTTACAACACACTTTTGCATGGCATGACCATGTGGCTGTGAACTAGAGTCAAAGTTCTTGTGCCTTGCTTCAGTGATATCAGCATGACATAGTTAAATTTTCTTCTGTTTCAAAGCTCTAGCGAAAGATAGCAATAGATTGCTTTCCTTTCTTTTCACATAGATTAACCTGGCTATAACCAGTAACCAACACAACAATGAAAACTTCCCAATATGAGCCTGTTTAACAGATCTTTACAGTGACATGGTGTATTGGTTTTTGTTGAGATGGTAAAGTTAAATTTTCTTCATAGTAACTAGTACAAAGCTATGTTTTCAATTTGTCATGAAAACAGTGTTGATAGCACAGGGATGTGTTAGCTGTTGCTGAACAGTGCTTACACACAGCCAAGGCCTTTTCTGCTTCTCACAGCACCGCACCAGCTGGTAGGCTGGGGCTGCACAAGGAGTTGGGAGGGGACACTCTGGGACAGCTGACCCCAACAGACCAAAACTGGTCATTCCATACCATACGATGTTATGCTCAGCATATAGAGCTGGGAGAATAGGAAGGAAGGGCAGATGTTCAGAGTGATGGCATTTGTCTTCCCAAGTAATTGTTGTGTATGATGAAGCCCTGCTTTCCTGGAGATGTCTGAACACCTGCCTGCTGATAGGAAGTGGTGAATGAATTCCTTGTTTTGCTTTGATGGTATGCATGTCGTTGCTTTATGTGTTAAACTGTCTGTATCTCAGCCCATGATTTTTCTCTCTTTTACTCTTCTGATTTTCTTTCCCATCCCACTTGAGGGGGAGTGAGTGAGAAACTGCGTAGGGCTTTTACTGGCTTGGATTAAACCACAACATATAGGAAGGGATTTTTCTTTTTTTTTCTTTTTTAGGACAGAGCCTAGTCTGCCTTCCCTTTGAAGGTGTCTGAGCACTCCATACTACCTATACTCAAGTAGTCAAAATGGTACAAAATGCATACTGTTGAAACAATTCCACAAAGAATTTTCACTAACAGCCTGATAAAATGATGTTGTTGGGGTGGAGTCTCATTTATGTTTCTCCTTCCTTTTCTTCCCTTCTCATCTTTGATTATTGATTTTATGAGCAACATAGGGGACATGCAAATGAAAATCCATTAAAATGTCCACATCTTCGACAAACTGTATGCACTACAGATATATTTTCAGTGGCCAGCTTTAATGGTTCCGTTTCCATTTCTGCGATATATTTTTACAGGGAAGCCATCACTGTAGCTAAAAATTAAAAAAAAATAACCAATGTAACTTGAATCTACATTACACTGGGGCCTTATATTTGTGCATTTTTTTCTTGGATTTTTTAAAAGCAGCTTTGCTCTGGTACTGTTGATCTACCCACATGCTTTGATTAGATATTCTTAAATTCCAGTCATCATACAGTTGGAATTTGCAGGTGATTTTCAGATAACTTTTCCCCCTCTACCTAGCTGTGGAAAGGACAATGCAATTAATAATAGATGATATGGAGTGACCACGTGCTTGAGAGAATGCTTTATTGGCACCTCCTGCTAATTGTATCACATATAGTATAAGTAAAAACATAATAAATCTGAACTGAGGGACATTTTATGCAAGAGCTCTTCTCGCTTTCCAGACGGTAAATTGCTCAACTCTTGAAATATCTATAACCTTGTGATACCCAACTTGCATTATCTTAATTGCCTTCCACCCCTCCCCGGTCCCACTCCCCCGCTTCCTTGTTCTTCCTCCCTTTTTTTGTTCCCTAGTCTGTAAGAGCAATTCTGTTTTGTTAGTCTACCTGCTTTAGTGCTACAATGAAAGGGTCTATATTTGCTGTCTTCGACAGAATTTTGTTTGGTCTGTTCTGCAGACTTATTGGTAAATTGTTTTTAAATAATTTTAAAGCACTTTACTTGATAACAGAACATGACTAAATGTTGAAGAAGTTCAATAAATATCTAGAAGAGCATTCTCATTAGCTGTGAGGTGGAATGAGCTTCAGATGGATCAACAGATATACGCTATTCTGTTTCTTGACTGCAATTATAAAAAAAAATGTCCTGATGAACAAGTAATTTTTCTTTCTTACTATAATAAATCAGTAACAAAGATCTGTGGAAAGAAAGGAAAAACTGCTGAAGTCTCAGATCTCCTTGTACCTTGTCACCACATGGGGATGAAGGGCAGAGTTTGCCTCTGTTGGCAGAGACGAAGGGAAGACTATTCCTCAAGAAATTTCCACTGTTTTTTTGTTTGTTTGTTTTGTTTTCTTTCTGCTTTCATCATTAACTTCAGTCCTGGTTTTGGTCTATGAAGAAAATAACAGATAAGTTAACAGGAAAATGTATATAGAACTGCTTTCAGAAGATGTCATTAAAGCCACAGGATGATGCTACAGCTGCATGTAGTGAAAACATCTACAGCTGCAAGTACGTTCTCAACATGTGGTTGACTTTTAGGCCTAAGATATCTTTGCAGATCTCCTAGTGCCTGTATGGAGAAGGCAATTCGACAGAATCGATCTTTGTGGCATATTTTAGTAAGATGAAACAAAGGCTGCAAGCGATTACTCAAATTCCACTTGGGCCTGTACTCAAAACAGAAAGGTGCCAAGTCATTGTAATCCATGACCCAAACACCTGTCATGCCCTTCAGTTGTCTCCTGTTCCAAGTCGTGTGCTGTGGAGTGGTCTTGGGAAAGGAGCTCTTGCAATCCCTAGAGGAAGATACATGTTGGATTGGGGATGAAGATTTCCAAATCTAAATTTTATTCCTGCTACTAAGTTTCTGAATGATCATAGGCAATTTACTTCACTTTTTGCTTTTGTTCCTGCTCCCTATTCTTGGCTATTTTAAACTGCTAGCTCTTGAATGGTGCCTAACCTGAAGACTCCTTAGTGCTACTGGAATATTAACTGCTTTGGTGTGTACTTTAAAATCCATGTGTCAGTATCTAGACTGCTTTAGGAAAAACATAGAAATGCAAATGTATTCTTGAGAGACTGCTGAAATCTGAGCTAAAAGTTTTTCTTACGATTTTGATTCTTTGTGCACTACACCGTGAAGTATGCCTTAAAGTATCTATGAGTTTGGTGTTTTGGCAAGATCATCTGGCACTTTCTTGTTACACAACTTAGAAGTGTTAACAGAGTTCTCTCATATGTCCCTGTGAAGCCATCGTAGTCTGACTCTGCACCCACCTAAGTCAATGATAGTATTCAGATTGATTTTCTGAGACAAGGAAAAAAGCTTGGAAACATATTTATTTTGGAGTATATGTGTGCAAAAAAAAGACAGAAGAAAAATCACTGTGAATTAAATGTATTTTGGTGTCAAGGAGAAGGCCAAGTGCTGAAGTCAAAGACAGAGAGAGTAGACAGTATCAAAAATAATTGGAAAAATGGACAAAAACTAGAATGGCCTAGTTAATGACACAATAACTGCTAGGTCACTAACTTTCCAAAGTGATGTGGGTTTTGGAATTTTCATATTTATCATATTAATTTATTATTTAATCTTGATGTTATTACTAAATTGTGGACTACAGCTGCATAACAAATTGTGATAAACCTGGCATAGTTTGCACATTTGGATATCAACTCAAATTCAGAAAGACTCGAGCTCTAAAACAGGAAATACAGGAAACTGGAAATACAGGAACTGATGTATCACAACAAGGATCCTATGTACTCCTCTAAGAGTAATTACGCTAATCCTGTCTTTATATGAAGAGTAAAAGTTAAAAGTGACTTAATAAACTTTGTAGAAACTGATGGAAATTCTTACATGTCCAAATAAGTTAGACCTTGTAATTAACAGGCAAGTAATCAGTATACTTTAGTGAATGTTGACTTGCACAAGTATCATGGTATCCATTTTCAAGCAGTGTTAATTTCTATACAGAGCTTCAAGCTGCTACATGGAGAAATGCATTCATCTCCCTACTGGCAGAATGTTGATTGTAATAAAAGATAGTTTTCTGATTAAATCAAAAGACTGAAAATCTGGAAAACTGTTCTCTTCCTCACTACTAAAGATTCTTTGTGTGTCACTGTGGAAAAGATTTTCTTACCATGCATTGACTTTCCCTTCTGTACTATAAAGATGATAATATTTACGTGTTGTTAGACTGGCTTCCTTCAAACCCTAGCATGTTGTTTTTTTTTTCTGAATAGAAGACCATAAGGTTACACATCCATGACTTTACCCAGTCCAAGCTTTTCACCACTGCTGAAATGAGAAGAATGTGCTCTAGCCTCAGGAGAAGAGGTCTTGGCTTCATACTCCAGTGTTTCTTTCTGGCAGCTGATAGATCTTGCTTTCAAGCAGTTCAGCTGCTGAACCTGAAGAAAATCAGGCTCAAAATATGTGAACAGATTTTTTTAAGGGTGTATGTTGAGGGTTGAATTTAATAATCTGGTAGAAAACTGGAAGAAAGTCAAAGCCAAAGCCAAATGAGGAACCAGGAGCAAGTCATGAGGAAGGCATGGGTTAGGAGAAAGGAGAGAATTGTACCTCTCTTGGTCACAGCAAGATCCCTGATTGCCTCAGCTTCAAAGTATAGTAATCTGTGCAACTGTGTTAAATGCTGATTGTGTGCTATGTATGTTGGACATCTATTTTTAACATGCTACAGTTTTCCATGTATTTAAGTTTGAGAGAAATACATACTCATTGTCACTGCTTAAAGGCCACTTCCTCCTATATACCAAATACTATGACATCTCCATAGCTGAAAGTCAGTTTGACCTGTGTAAGAAAGTGTGGAAGAGCACCCTTTGAAGCAGCTGTATTAATACATTCAGTGGGGCTGGATGAACAAGCTGGTATGTAGGTATTAAATCAGGTGCTCTTATGTGTCAAAGATAGCATTTCACTCACGCTTTAGCATTACTGTATATATGGCATTATCTCTGACAATTCTGTCATTTCCTGTTCTTCATGTCTTTATTTTTTCAATTTATACTCTAGACTTAGAATGGAAGGTGCTTTTCTTAAAGGTCACATTGCATGCTTTGGTAGTGCATAGGTGGGTGGATTTGACTGAGATATAAATAATACTGTCTTCAGATGATGATGGGGAAAACTGTCATTTTACTTATTTTAACTGCTAAGAATTTTCTGAGTAGCTGCTCTTTCTCTCAGTTGCCATGGCTTGAAGACGGGTGCAAAGCAAAAAGAACACAGGTTTACAGGAGACACTCAACAAACACTTCTTTTTATTCTAGAAACCTGCTATATGTCATTACCCATTATCAATGCACAGCAGTGCTGTGTGCTTTCTCTACACTTTCTTGATTTTTAAATTATAATTTCTTAAATGTACTCAGCCCTTGTACCAAATATCCATCAAAACAATGTTTTATCTTGGTAGACAGGACTTGTCACCTAGTATTGTTCGAATATTCTGAATGTTTCTTCAGACCTTTAAATTTACTCATTTTTCAAGGTGAAATCTCTTTACTTTCTGAAAAAGAACAAAGGAAAAGTATCGTTTAAGTCTGTCCTGGGCTCACCTGGGATAGGGTTAATTTTCACAGAAGCTGGGAGGTGGGCATAGCCAAGGGGATATTCAATACTATGCTAATGTCATGCCCAGGATACAGAGGGAAGATAGTTGGGAGGGGGACGGGGGGTTTTTGTGCAGCATTTTGGTGGTAAGCTGTTTTCAATTGTGTGTTCCTATTAACACTGGTTGTTGTTACCTTCTCTTTTTCTCATGTTATATTATCAAATCTGTCATTAGCTCAACTCACAAGGTTCCCACTTTATTTTTTTCTTTCCCCATCTCAAGGCAAGGGGGATATGAGGAAGGGAGCAACCAGTTGGCACTCAGTGGCGTGCTGTTTCTGTTCAGTCCTTACCCACTACAAGGCCATATTCATGGTCTCTGATGGCTTTGGTCCCTTGTGTCGCAATATTTTGTTGTTCTTAAAATCCTTCCAACTACAAGGTAGTGAAATAGAAACATAAGACATAAATTATTGTTTCTGCATAACATAGTGCCCAAAATTTATCAGCAAAATAAAGCAGGTAGTGTTTTCTCATTCTTGGATACTAAAACTTTTATCAGGGTGTAAAAATGTATATGTTATTGTTTTGTGTGAAATCTAAGAAGGATCATAAAAGACCAAGGCAGGAATTAATTCAACACATTGTGAAGTCTGTTATTACAGTGTCGGGCAATCAGCAGATCCTTAGAGGTCTTATAAGCTGCAAGATGTGCTTGCATTATTGTATTTGAGGTTCTTTGAAACACCTCTCATTCATGAATTTGTCTAATTCACCATTTTAATCCAGTTTGTGTTTCTGCTACCCAAAACATCTTAGGACGACGAGCTTCATGATCTAATAATGAATTTACTAATTTATTTTTCTGTTTAACTTAAGCCTCATTGGTACATACTACTGCTTATGTTATGAGAAATAGGAAGCAACAATTTCATATTTGGTCTATTACCTTTAGGTACTTCTATCACATTCTCTCACCTGCATCCTTTGAAAGTTGAAGAACATTTCCCTGTTGAATTTCTCTTATTCAATTCCTCCTCTGATGTCAGCTTTTCTACATCACCAATCACTCTGTTTGCCTGTCTCTGTACCTCTATGTTTATATTCTTTCTGAAATGACTATCTGAAAATAAAAACATGGAACTGTGTCATGATGTGGTGACACTAGCCAGAAACGCCAAAGAAGACTAATGACAATAGCAAGTAGAATGTACAGAACTGTAAAGATATAGGATCAGCGAAAGTTTAAGTGTCCAGGCAAAACCCACTGCCACTTTCTGAATTCAACCTCTTTCTAAATTTGTGGTGTGGTTCAGCCATCTTTCAGGCATGGCAGGTAGGCTAAGCTTACTTAAACTTATTACTGAAACTTATTCAACTATGTGAGTACAAAGTATTTACTTAGAAATACATTATTAACATCAGTACACAATATTGATAATATAAAACACAGTATTAATATCAGTGTAAAGCTGAATATGGGATAGACTCAAAAAACATCTGTAGAACTATAGTGGAAAATCTGTGTAAAACAGGTTTTCTGAGCATTAATTCTGGGTCTCTTACTAATTTATGTTCGTCCTTCTTCTGAGATGTTAATTTAGCAAATCAATAATAGTGATTCATCTTTGAGCCAAGATTTGTCATGTGTCTAGCAAACATTCTGTTCATTAGGACAGCTATGAATTGATTTGAAACAGAAAGGAGACTATTTATCCATCTGCAGTTTACCGAAGAAGTATGGAGAGGACCAAGAACTAGCACATACCCTGATTCTATCCCATGCAAAATCAATAAACTTTTGGGGTTTTTAGTAAATAACATGAAGAATAAAAAGTCTTTGTTTTTTCTTATCCCCCTTTTCTTTACATTTTGTTATTTCTGAACAGTTTACTCATGTGAGTGGGTGTATAAATGCAAATTAACTGTAGTTAAAGGTTAGGGTATTTCATCAACAAAAGCAAATA
>VZTO01026993.1:0-110592 GCA_013400615.1 Syrrhaptes paradoxus
TCCCCAGAAGATTTCATGAAGTGACAAATGTTGCAGCTGGTAGGAGAGTCATTGAATTCGCTGAGGTTTTTTCATATAAAAAATTCTTCTAATGAGCTTTAAATATGGTTTTAAAAGCATTGCAAGTGCCACCTGTCATCAATATGTGCTAAATAATAGTTGTGCAAATATGGGAGATACATTTCATCATCATGAGCATTCTTTTGGGGATAAAATTAAGCAGAGAGGTTTTAGGAGTCATGAAAGCAGCATGTCTTATGAAACTACTGTGGAAACAGTGATTCCTTGTCAATCCCAGTGTGGAAAATGCCTGACTAGGAGAATGTTTACATTTCATACTCTCAGCAGAAGCCACGTTTGCTAGAAAGAGCATCTGATGAGTATGGAAAGAGCATAAGCTATGCTGCGTAAAACACCGTTGACCAGGTTTCAGAAGAGGGTCTTAGCCACCAAAAAGAATAATTTCTGTTCCAATGGAAATTTTAGATATCTGGGGAAAAAGAAAAAACTTTATGAACCATTGTTTCTATTCCAACAAAGGAGAAAATTAAAAATAATTTTGTTTGAAATCAGATATATTATTTATTTATACAGCACTGAGCTTGAGACTTAAACTTACCTGTGGCACCCAGGAAGTCCTCCAAATTTCTCAGTTACTAGGGATTAATAATTAGCAATTAGTTAATAATTAGCAGCTGAATTACATTCTTGGACCTTGGAAGCATGAGACAGTGTTCCCATATCCAGCTCTAGTCTCTTCCAACCAGTATTTCCATGCTACTATGATGCTCTGCCCCAGATTCACAGAGCCCAAGTTTGAGTCAGATCTCCTGAGGCTGATCAGCTCAGGAAGAGGAGCAGAAGCCTTGGCTGGTGTGCATATGAAGCTGTCCCAGATGACCTGGCAGGAAAATAGGAAAAACTTAACACTCACGAAAGATTAATCAAAACCAGCCCTAAACAAGGTAAGGTAACCCACACTTCATACAGGACCAACATTGTTAGTTGGTCCTGTCTCACAGAGTCAGTCCACCACTCCAGGGAAGTGTGGTAGTCCGCTCCACCCTGGCCTAATTCTCTTCCTACTCGCCCAGTCCAGGAATGAGAGCAACTCCACCAAGGCCTGCACTGATGTATTGTTTTTCTTCTCGCTTTGCAGTATCAGCTCCGCTTCCATTAGCGGAGCATTGAGTAGCAGTCCAGCAAAATAAGCACGCCAGCACTGTGAAGCTGTGGTAGAAAGTGGTCGAGTGCTTCAGGCTCACTCTACCCAAGTTAAAGAATCTCCTGATGGAAGACCTAAAGTAAATCTGGCTCTCTGGGCACACCTTTAGGTCTCCACGATCTTGGTCTTAAGACAAAACCTTTTCTTCCCCTCTCTGTTGAGCTAGGATTTGATTGGCAAGCCAAGGTCAGCTACTTAAAACGGCACGATAAGACCGTTGTATGTCCTGCACAATTCTGTTGCATGCAGATGCAACAAACGTGTATGCTTTTACCCAAAAGGAATTACAAGTAATATTATATGTAAGTACATGAGGCTAGGTGACTGTTTCTTGTTCACCCTTATGGAGTGTTGATCATGTAATTGCTCCATGTGCTCCGACTCACTTTTATAAATATGACACCCAAATGTATAGTAACTCAAAAAAAGGAACAGTAGCTTTCTTTAAGAGGAGTTTCATTTTTCTGTGTCCCAGAAGAATACTTAAAAATATTACACACAGTGGTCTTTTTATAACCTGTTTTTTTCCCTTTCCAATTCTCTGCATGAGACAGATATCAGTCAAAATAATAATTTACATTTGGGTTTTTAACTAGTTTAAGTTTCTTTGAGACTTTCCTCATGTGAAAAAAAAAACAAGTTGTTTCTTTAGACAGTTCAAAAATATACAAAATTGCAGCATTTATCTACAGTTTGTGTGAATAATCTATACAGTCAGTTATATAAACATAATTTTATCCTTACAGATGTGGAAATCTTAGTTGTCACTAATCTTGGGCAATTGAATGGATCATTATGCAATCAGTGAAAATTAACGTGTTTATACATGCAAACATCTATTTTCTGTCATTGCAAGTTTATGGAGCATTAGTGAGATGGTGTTTAATAATAAATTTTGTAGCCTGTGTAAAAGAAATGTGTATATCACCATTACAAGGGAGCTGCAAGGAAGAGAATATCAAATGTATGACTACACAGCATCCTTCAGCAATCAAAGATTAAACAACTAGTCTGGTTCATAAAATCTTCTCACACTTTGAATGCTACCCTATGCTGGCAGCTCCATTTGGGATCTGAGTTCAGATGTGTGCTGTCATCCTCTTTAACAGGGAGGAAATTAAGACACCAGAGATTAATTAACATACCTGTGATCACACTGAAGCCTGTTGTAGAGCTGGGAATTAAACAATAGTTTTCTAAGTCCTGCTGCAGTGCTTTAATCACAGAACCACCTTTCCCATCAATTTCAGAGTCAGCACTGCTGAAGGGAGTATTTGTAAAGGGGAGGAAGAAGGTGGTGGGAGCTACTGGAGGGTGCACTGACTATTTTAACTTTGCATTCCTACTCTGCTGCCAAAGGAGAGAACAATTTACGTTAGCAATCAGTCAGTACTCTACACAGGGATGAAGCATCTTGACATTTCTCTTGTACTCCAACACCTAGAATTCCTTCCTTCCTTGAACAGCTCCATCCAGTATCAGTATGAAAAAACTGCCATTATCCCTCTAGAGACTGGTATGTCCCTGTTAGTGATCTACAGGCAGATGTTATGACCTCTGCTTCTGGCCTTACCAACAATGTCTTTTCACCACAAAATATAGAAGCAGTTCAAATAATGAGTGATTTAGCCATAGGAAATTTTGTTTGCCAAAGTAATAGAAATTCTAGAAAAATTTCCTGATTGCTCTTTGGCATAAAGCAGAGTTGACAACTGAGCATCCCTCCACCTGCTGCCTGTTGACTTTGGGTAAGAGACGAAAATCTGTAACTTGCCTAAAGAAGTTTTACCAGTTTTTAGTAACTTAAGTGGTCAGAATTTTAAAAAATCAAAAGCGATGATGCTGAATGTATCCTTCTGCTGGACCACCTTGACTTAGAGGCTAAGAGCAGGTGGTAGTTACAGAGCTGTGAACCCCGCCTTTTGAATAGATCTCGTTTATACTCACTAAAAGATTAAGAAAAATAGATTACTTCCCCTACATAAATAAAACAAATGCCAAATCTTCTCTTTGCTCGAATAAGAGACGGGAGTTCTTTCTTTTGATGCGGTCTATGAAAGAATTGTGTCTAGTGGTGTCAACTCCATTGATGTCCATGAATTTGTTAGTAAGGCAGAACCAGTCACAGGAGATGCAGGTGATGGCCAAAGATTTCAAGCAGTTCAGAACTGCTGGACTGGGTGGTTTGTTTTGGAAAGCCGATTCCTTCTTGCCTTCCTCCTGGGGAAATTCCTGTTAATGTCACTGTGAGCACTCACACTAGCAAAATGTGCAGGATTTGGCACGGGATCAGAAAACATGGTAAACAGCAACAAGCAGCGTCACTTAGCAATGTTTCCTGAGTGTAACCAGCATTTCAGAGACTTTTCTTCCCCTATAAAATCGTTGTTATTCACTCACTTGATTGCAGCATTTAAATATTGATGAAAACAAACAATGCTGAACCAGAGCTCAGGGCTTAAAAAACACACACAGGCTGTAAATTAATGTGCCAGCACAGGCCTTCCATAACAACAGCTAGCATGGCAAAGAGCATCTGAAATCAAATCTGAGCCCTTGAGCCTCACTTACCACTGGTTTCTGCTGAAGGAATGGTCTTGTTTCCTCTGAAATGCCAAAATAAGCAGTCCCCACACTAGGCAAGCTATTAGCAGTGCGGACTGCAGCATTTTGCCCATGGTGTGAACATCATGAGTACCTGTCCTTGTACCCCTTTGTATTGCACTGGCCGAAAATCTGAGATTACACCAGTTAACAATAGCAGCAAAAACTGAGAAAAAATGACATTTCAAAGAAGTTGATAGGTGATCGATGATGGCTGACAAGTATCTCAGAGCTTCATAGACTCAGTAAGAATAAACCGCTGTGGTTATACAGCCTGTTTTTTCCCTAAGTGTTCTCTCCATGCATTGCTGGTTTACAGAGTTGGGGGCAAGGCTTTGTCCAAACCTTATTTATTTACATCTCACTTCTCCTTAAACAGTTTCAAAGGCTAACTTACCTTGCTATGAAGAGCATACACCTTCCTTTTAGGATTAATTTGTCCAGTCTTGGTAAATCTCTGCTTGACAAACTGTATCGTTTAATTTCTGCTCTGTCTGTAGATGCTCATAAGCTGGAATAGAGTCACTTCTTAACCATCCTTTTGAGGAACTGAATACATTCAGATTCTTAAATCTGTCACCATGAAGAGCATTTTCCATCACTGATCATTCTGATGGATCTTGTCTGCATCCTTCCCAATTTACAGAAGCTTCTTAAGTAGTAAAGTTTTAGAGCAGGACATGTAATTCCAGCAGGAGCCATCCGCCTGGCAAAGGAAACTGCAGTAAAAGCTCACTGTACTTACACCCGAGAGTTCCACTCTTTATCGGCAATGATATTACACTTGTTTTACCCACACCGTTGCTGTGGGAAATCTCAGATAGTTGTTTGTCTAGGAGAATGTACAAATGTTCTTCAAGTGACACAGATTCTCAGATAAGACTCACCTGCTTTCAGTAAGAGCCTGCATTTTCTGAACAGAGATGTTCCATTACACCTGCTGAAAAGTATACTGCCTGCTTCCATCTAACTCGTTGTGCCATGGAGATCCCTTTGGTACAGTACACCACCACTTTATTACTCACAAGTTCCCCAGCTGCAGTTGTTCAAGCTTTGTGAGGAATGATTTCATGTTTTCTTTCAGATAACTGAGATAAATAATTCAATAATATAATATCAAAAATGATCCTTACATAAGAAGCGCCTGCCTTGCAAGGACTCCCTACTTCTAATTACATTTTTGGATCTGCCAGTTAGCCATTTTGCAAACACATGTAATTTTGTGGGGTTGTAATTTCTTAGTCAAAATGTCATGCAGAACAAAGCCAGGGGGCTTACAGAAGTCTTTTAAACTAACACCTTTATCTCACTCAACCACAATCAGAATCTCTTTTTTTTCTTATCAAGTTAGCACAGTGATTTTTTTTAAACCTTTTTGATTGGCATTGCTCACATCATTATTTAGTTTAACTAAGTCTTGTAACAGCCATTCAGTTGTTATGCTCAGGACTGCTATCAGCCTGGAGTTCATTTACCACTTTTGCTCTTCTTTTTCCCCCCCGCAGTCCTTTGAAACTTCCTTGTTGTTTCAAAACTCATCATGAATTCACCATCAGCCAACTCTTTTGAAACTTTTGGTAGGAATTAAACCAGAACTCCCACTGCAAGCCAAAAAGTGAAGGCATGAGCCAAGGTGTGGATTCTATTTCTAACAATAATGACTGAGTTTTATAACATCTGGTAAACAACTTAGGGGAAGCCTGTTCCGGCTTTATATCCCACGTTCATACTTGGGCCATAATGTTCTGTCTTAGACCTGAAAATAACCTTCTGTTTTAGGAGGTAGCTATGGAATCAGGCTAAGGTGCATGCTGGCTCTTCTTACTATTTAAGATAAAGATCAGTAGAACTGAATGGCACTAGATTAAAAAAAAAAAAAGTGGTTTAGTTTGTTTCGTTCTGACTGACCAATATTATCAGCTAAACTGCTTTTACTATGTCAAGTAAGTTTGTGTCCACTTGTTTTGTATGTGGGCTCTTCACAAAACAGCAAAGGAGAGACAAGATGTTTAAGTAACTGGCAAGCAACAAAAACTGTCAGGAAAACAGACTGGGGGGCTTCAGTATCTGAATCTTCCTGTCTTTTTCAAAGGACCAGATTTCAACTAAACCCCTTTTATTTTCTATACTTTTGTCACATGGACAAGTACCAGATACCAGTGCAAGTACCAGTGAAACTGTACAATAGCACTGATAAATTAACACCTGCCACAGTACGAAGGATGATAAATTAGCAAAAAAATTATCTTAACAGAAAGGCTGCTGAATACGTTTGCCTAAATGACTGCTGCACTGGCCATACCATGATTCTATTCCCTGGGAAGCAGCAAGAAGGCAGTCAAGAGATACTGGATGTTGCAGGTGTAAAAATAGTCATGTCCTGAGAGGATTCAGGTGACACACTGAATCATGATATGCCTCTATAGGTGAAACCTTGCCCTTCCCGACTGGTTAATTAAAAGGGATGTCTAATTTTTGCCTTTCTAAAAGAAAAAGAAAAGAACCCAAACACCCATCATTTGCGATACAAAGTTTGCATATTATTTTCTTTTTCATTCTTGGTCCTTGCTTGTTATTATTAAAAAGTATTTGGAGAAAGGCAGAATGGGCCGGCGATCCTTTTCTCCTTACATCATGTCAGCAAACCAGGATGTGCTGCAGGACCCTTCAGTCTGCCTCACGTGGCTGAGGCACATACAAAACCTGACAGTCTGGGCAACAAAACCTGGCGTCTCTTAGCAAAGGGGAAGGAGAGTTGCTGTGAGACATTCTGGCCCACGAGCTGTTGCTAAATACTCAAAACGTAACACTATAATGCAGTGGAACAGTACTTATTTGAATAGGCTCAGTGCCACGTGGCATACTTATAACCCATATTTATAGTAAAAATATCAGTGAAATCTTAGGCAAAGTCTTTAAAACCTGTGGCTCTTTGACCTGGAATGTTTTATTTTCTTGTCCTTGGCAAGGCTTGGTGAAGGCTCAGCCATGGCTCGGGTAGACAGTTGTCACCCTGCCTCACCTGCTCACAGACAGGACATGCAGGAGAGCAGAGAGGCATGGATGTCACTGTTCCCCAAAGCCTCACAAGTTATTGGCACTGCCACGGAAGAAGCCAGGTCTCCCGACTGGCAGTACAGCTGAACAGCCACTAGAGCAAGCTGCCTTGTTTGTTATTTTTGATACATCTGCAGAACACAAAATCTTTAATTGGAATTGGGGGTTACTCTGCTTGGGCGCTGTACAAACCTAGATGAAAGGGGAGGGTATTAATCTCTGCACGAATGCAATTGAGCAAGTACATTTTGTATTTGTTCCAGTGAGTTGTATAATCCTGCTTGCCAGTCATCCAAATAGGATTTAGCATTGTCAACATGTTTCTTCTTAATAGGATGATGCTATGAACTCATGTCCATGTAAGACTGGAAAGCCAGATTACATGCCTCAGGAGACTAGATATCAGCTTTAGCTGTTAGTGAAATCTGTTTTATTCAATGACTGGGCCACAGCCTTGAGGCCATCCTACAGGGGAATTGTCAAGAGGTGCTGTGACCCCTGCAAGAGCCATTAGAAGCTTTAGAGGAGCCAACCATTCAGTGCAGTATCTAAGTGGAGGTTTTTTTATTAAAAAAAAATCTCAGCTATTCCTTTTCCAAAAGAAATGCTACTTTAAGACTAACAAAAATCCTATAACGCTTCTGCTAATTGAGGAATGTCTAATACTAAATTCAGGTTGATGCATTCCCCCCTCAAAAGGGAATCTGCACTAAACCTGCTTTGCCAGGTTTCAGGCATTATTCTGCCACATTGCTAGTGAGATGCGCTGCAATTACACCACTTCAGAGAAGGAGGAGTTGCTTCTTATTAGCAAAAAATTTGCAGCTGATTGTAAGTTCTAGTGCATTGCCACAACTGCTATGTAAGGAGGCCTTAGGCCAGTCAAGAACCAGTCATGCACTTTGTCAGGAATAAACCAGTATTATTCATAAAAACACCACCCAGCCAGATGTCACATTTCACCAGCTCACCTGAAGCCTTGCTAGCCCTGTGGACTAGCAGTGGACCTGACTTTACTGATATTTTGTGTGTGAATCCTTGGTTTCAGCTAGAGCGGCTGGGGCTATTACTTTTTGATCACTACCTATAAAGAGAAAGGGGGGGTTTTGCACATTACAATTCATATCTCTTTTTTATGAGCTGTGTTCTGAAGGAACACAGCAGATAAAAAGAGGTGAAAATTTTGGTCATATATCATTCTTGTTTGCATCGCTAAAAGGAAGGTTCTAACAAAAGATGGTGAATTATGAGGTTCTGCATTATCCATGGGTATGTTCCTGGGGGCCTCTGTGGTCTTGGGCAACTCATAACCCCTTCTTATTCCTATGAATTATTATTACTTTATAACACTTAATATTATATGTATATACATGTTAATACATAATATATAATAATAATGCTTATTATGAAAATAAATATTCTTATTCCTACTTACTTGTGTATTTTTCGTGAGATTGGAAGATCCAAGGGACTAGGTCTGTTTCTGTCCTTTTTGTGTATGGGGTTCAAGAAGTGTCACCTTACTCTTCAGCCTGAGTTGGACTGACATAGAAAGCGTGTTTTCTTGGCCTCTCAGAGTGCACAGACCACAATGGCAGCCTGACTTTGGTCACTCAACTCTTAGTACATAGACTTGATTCCTTATTTGATGGCCTTAGCTTTTCTTCTGTTTTGAACTGTCTCAGCTCCTGTCTAGGATAAGGAAAGAGCAGGCAGGGGGTGGAAACAAAACGTTGTCATACTCTCTTATCCCTCCAGCAGCTCATTACTTACTGAGTGAGTGATGTAATGGAGTCCTGGGTTGCATTAATTTCCAATTCAGATGTGTGTTGAGCATGGAAGCAGCAAGCACCAACTTTAAAAAGTAGAGTGATTGTCTTCTTTGTCTGCTACTTGGTATTAAGAGACAGAACAGTCTTTACTGGCAATAAGAATCAAGAGTAATGCTCTATGACTTGATCACTGATTAAACTGGAAAGGGTTGTGTTTACATGTTTACATCTACAGACAGGGATCAGCAGAAAAGAGACTAATTCAAGCCCTTGAGAAATATAAGAAGGCCTACAATGACAGGTACCCATGTCATGATGATATGGACATGACTAAGACATCCCTGCACTGACAGCATGCCACTCACAATCCCACACGCATTTGCTTTGCTCTTTTGGCAAATGGAGTCAGAATTTTCAACAACGTATTACGTGGGTGCCCAGAAAAAAAAAAAAATAGGTAATTTATTGAAATAATTTTCTGATGTGTGTGGCAACATTCTTATTGGGATGATTTCTGTACACAATAATTTTAAGAGAACTAAATCACAGTTATTTTCTTAGTATTCTCACTGAATGCAATGCAATAACTGTACATTGCTTTACAGTATCCTTTGAATTTCAGAATGTTATTTACTGATAAAAGCAAGACCCAACAGTAATGAATGCTAATTCTACATATTCTGCCAGATACCAGAAACTGTACCCTCTCATACTATTGTGAGTAGGCCTGTTCTTCACCAAATTCTGCCTCACAATAGGCAAAGTCTTGCAAAACTTTTAATTCTGCCATAGTCCAGTCTCTCTGGGGCAAAAAGTCCTCAGCAAACTATATTTAGATTGTAGAAGTTTCTCTTTGTTGAGAATTATAGTGCGTTGACCACTAGATTACCAATGATGCTGTTTATAAAGAATATGATCCAATTCAAACATCTGCATTATTTTGATTTGTAAAATCTTGCTCCCACAGAGATAAATAAGCCACAACTTCACCTGTGGCATTTCTGAGGACAACAGTGGTTTTGTTTGAATTCAAACTCATTACATGGTGTCATGCCCATACTTGCACAGGCATACAAGGAGGGAGAATAGAAGATGCCATCAAAGAAGGGCTGTAAGATTGCTACTGAGACATTAGTTCCATAGATGACAAGGCACAATGTCCAAGGATGGAAAAATCTCCTGTTCTCCCCCTGTGAGCCCTGGCAAGCAAAATGGAATTTCTGTAATTTCCCGAGACTAATGGTCGTTAGCAAACTCGACCTTGTAAAGAAAAGGAAAAAAGAAACTGGAAAAGGGCCTTGTTAACTAGCTCTAGCACAGTGGCAGGGTGGCTTTACTCTTAACTGCAGTTCCCAAAACTCAGCAAGTAATCTAAACAACTTGAGACAGTTTGAAAACACGTTCTTAAAATTCCTCCCAAGTGAATCAATTTGTAGGAGACACTGTCTTCAGCAAATTGGTTTTGTGATTTTTTCTGTCAGTTACTTTTTCCTTTAACTTACAAGCAAGGTGGTCACTGCTGGAAAACAGTCACCTATATTCCATGTTTGGTCAGAACGACTGCTCCAGGACAAGGAGAGAGCAGCCCCCCTCTGTATCATCTCAGAAGCTCACTTCAAGGGCTCTGTTGCCAGCTTCTACTGCAAGAAAGAATATCCAAAATAGTGCTCAGCATACTTTGTCTCGAACTCCTGCTCACAGCTCTCCTACAGGCAGGTCACCTGCTTCATCACTCCAGCAGTCTCACATGCATTTAGTCACAACAGGAAAAAGGCATTTCAAAATTCTTTTAATGAAACGTACTCTGGGGGCCTCCTTGATAAACATTCCACTTACTTCACAAAACAGAAGCAGCATTTTACCCCTCAAATCTTAAAGATATCACACCAATCTTTTCTTGTAAAACCAGAGGTATTAGAATCCTCATCAGGAAAGAAAGATCTCCTCTGGCAGACCATCACTTAAATCAGCAGAGGTCAATGATTAAAAGAGGAGAGACCTGCATAGGTACTTAATCAGGTTTTTTTTATACATCAGCGGTGAAACCTAAGCAATTTTGCTTTCAAACATATCATTTGAAACATAACCAGTTTTCACTGTGCTTTTAATCTTTCAGATTTTTAGAAGATGCACATGTGAGACCATGTTCAGATCACTTTTCTCAGCAGCCAGCTGAGGTTGGTGTACCCAGTTGGTTACAAAGAGAAAGAATGGAGCCCACTGTTCATGTACAAAAGTTGTCCTGGTTGTGTGGAAATGAGATGGATTACAGAATCATTGACTTTGGGGAATATATGTTAAGAGCAAAACAAAAAAATTAAATCATCTTGTGAAAAGTCATTAAGACTGCAATTGGGAAATCTAGAGTGTGGGTAGATAGGGCCAGACTTCTGTGAATAAAATAGGAAGAGCTAAAGTAACTGGTCTCTCTAACGCTAATGTGGCATTATGTGATTTGGAAAAACTGTATTCCAACACAAATCTATTCTTCTGAAAGCAGAGCTTTTTCCTACTAGACTGACACCTTGCTGCATGCTAAGCATTTCAAGTGGTTATTTCAGCTTTTGGTTGATTTACAGCCTCTCACTCCATCCAAATAACACCTTGGACCCCAGAAACATGTAGGCAAAGGGCTAATCACCCAGCCTATGGTCAGTCCTGTAGGATGCCATACAAGACGTCGTGTGGAAGTTGCACTCCATTAATCACCTGGATTTTTAATACGAATGGGGGATTAATTTAGCAAATGTTAGTCCTCTTAAAAATAAGGGATGCCTAACAGCAGTTAAAGCCATGCCTGATGGAGAGGTTTTGTATGATTCCTTAGCCTGCTTGCCCCTTTACAGAATCAGTGCTGAATTTCTGTACAGCTCAGTCAAGCCACCACAGGCATGGTATGTGTCAGCCCTGTGCTTCCTGGGACCACTCCATTCCTTGTTCCAACCACCACAACCTTTGTTTTCACATTATCAACTGAAACTCTTATTCCCATTTGATATTCTGCAGCAAAAGATAATTTCAATATCAATCTGGTTTTCTAAGTCTTCTTTCAAATATTCAAATGTATTTTGCACATTCTTTTAAATAGAAAGTTGTCTTATTTGAATGAGGTCTGGAAATCCTTTCTATTTTGTCAGAAATTTTTATTTCCTCTGTAGCGTTGGCATAATTTTTCCCAGGCTGTACCTGCTTGTTTCCATTTCTGCTAACACAAACCTACCTAATAATAACACTTGCTCTTTATTTGAATGCTTGACACTCAAGACATTTATTTCACTGGAGCTGGCCTGTCACTTCAGTGTCATGTTTTTGTGATTTTGAAATGTTACAAAATATGATCATTACCCCCTGATACTCTGAATAGAAATATAAAATGTTAATTTAAAAAAAAAATCTACTTTTCCTCTTTACTTGTTTGTGGTAGAATCATGAATTATGGATTCCCAATTCTGAAATGTCACTTTCTCCAGGATCACAACTTGAAGAAAAGTAAGTTAAATATTTGTTTGTCCCTTTTAACTATTTCGAAGTTTTATATTAAAATAGGAATCTAGTGGAAAATTTAAAACATGCCACCAAGTCCCCTCTTACTGCAGGCAAATTAAGTATGTTAAGAATAAGTAAATAATAAACAAAGTTAATAATAATTTATCTTCTGATACCTACACTTGCTTCATTGGAACAATTTTTTTAACTGATTATTCATGAAAGGCATAGATATGCTTGATTAATTAATAGATTAAAGTAATTAGGGAGTTGACTAACAGTTGTGAAAAGTAGTCATTTAAAAAAGTATAAACCTGGATAGTAAAAAAAATGCAGATTAGTAAATAGATTTATCACTTTTGAATATGTTGGCAAATTTCTTTATTTGAGCTAGTTTAATTACTCTAAAACTGCTACCTCTTTGGATGGCGTTGTGAACCTTATTTGTATTCAGAGTATGTTGAAGAAAGATGCTGACAGCTTGTGTATTTGTATAGAGAAGAAGAGTATCTTCGTTTTCCTCAAGATCTTACAAATGATATTTTGATTAGAAGCTGTTATCCCCAAGAGTCAGTGCTTTACATTTCTGATTTATTCCCTTAAATAACAAAATTTTGACCAATTATTCAATCAGTGTAAATGATTGGTGGTTTTAATGAGATTAAAGTGGAACTTGAAATCAGTTTAATTTGATGAATACTTTCATGACTGCGCTTCATAGGACCCATAATTTAAACTGAGTAGCTGAACAGAAAATATTTTCAGCCAGCCTTGTATTTCTCAGTGACTACTAGACATACAAACATGTTCTCTGACCCTGTTCTCAAGCGCATTCCCCTATGCGGTACAGTGATAGGCAATTTTGTTACAGCAATCTCATTCCAGCTCCCATTCAACCCTGAGCTAGCAAGCCATGGAGACACAATGAGTCTTCCCTGGCAAAGTGCATCATAGCAAGAGTTTGTATTTACAGTTCCTCCTCCCTCCTATAAGAGCAAAATAGATAAATGCCACAACTGCTTTCTGTAGGATGTATGCACTAGCAAGTTAATGATCCACACGTCAAGGCTAGAGCCAAATGTGCCCAGTGCAGCTGGTGCCTAACTGCAGCATCCTCTTCTGGTTTCATGCTCTGTACGTGACATCCTGTCACACACACACCCACCCCACCTTGCACTCTTGTTTCTAACAGTGATCTATCACATTTCTAATATTTAGAGAGAGAGCTGTGCTAAACCACTGGTCTGTTTGTAGGCCTGCTAAAAGCGACAACGTTGTGTGCTCCGTTTCTATGCCATTTCCTGCCCTGCATCTTAAATGGGAAAAACTCTTCCTCTGACAGAGGATTTAACCCCAACATTTAAGATTTCAGTCTTTGCCAAGTGCTGTGCCTGCATGCTGGAGAGGTGCTAAACCCCTGAAATCACTCAAACTCAGTCTGACACCAAACCAAGATATTTTTCTTTGAATCCAGAGGATTTCAGTTAAAATCCCTAAGGCTCTTTTAAATACATTTTTTTAAGCCAATGTTAACACGGGTAGTTAGTTTGTTTTCTGAGCAATCAGTGAAACATAAGAGTTCTCCTCCTTCCTTCTAGGTACATCAGTTTTCAGACAAACTTCAAGGTCCAAATTAGAAGTGATTTTTATGGTTACACAGGGAGAAACAGGAGCAGATTTGAAAATCACCAATTCACCACACATTCAAAAGGTTGCTAAGTATCCTGCCTACCTATACATATAGTTAAAAAGAACATTAAAATAAAATGAAACTTCTAAAAACTACCATGTGTCAGCCTCCATATTAGCAGGAACATCAGTATCCTTCAGAAAATAAGTTTTTTCTCTATAGATAATGAAAACCAAATGAGAGAACACAAACTTGTACCTGTAGGATGTGACAGCACTGGGGGTCTTGTGTGTGCTCCACATTGAGCCCAACTCAGGACAGCAAGGTGTCCCTGCTCAGGCTTGTAGGGCGAAAGGAACGCTCTGTTGACTTTAGATGGAAGATGTGCACTCTTCCCTGGAAAATAAAGGTTACTAAAATTAAATAAAAAGTCATCCACTGTTTTCTTAGGTAGTCTCTAAAAACAGAACTTAATTTCTCTACAGAATAAAAGTGAACAATCAATAATGGCCTTTTGTTTTAAATCAGAAGTTGCATTTCTACATGGATTTTGTGACAGACTAAAAAAGATACAACTAATGGCCTTCGCTAACCTGCTGTAGGATTAATAGGATAGACATATTTTAACAGTATACAACCAAAAAAGCTCTGCTGAGCTCTCCAGCTCATTGCAGGTATTTGTTTTTTAGGATTGTCTGAAAATGCAACGACTGAGTTGGATTTAACTGAGTTATGATTGTAGAACTTGAAGACTTAATTTCCCTACTCAGGTCTTTATTTTGTCACCATGAACACATCTTTTGCTTGCAGCTGGTCACACCTATTAAAAAAATATTGATAACATTTTCTGAAGGCATCTCTCTTTCCCTAGCACACCTAGTTAACAAAACTATGACCATGAAAGTTCAACCTTCAGTGTTTCCCTTAAAAGTTCCTGAAAAGGAGGCCCAAGAACAAAGACACCATGCAAATGACCTTCAGAGGTCTAAAAAGTGTTGGCTGGAGGCAGTTCAAAAGCCCTCTTTGAGTAATGCAGTATCTGGGACAAAGGAACGACAGCTGTGAATTAACCTAGGAAGATGCTTGCAGTACTGCCCAGCACCCCAGTGCCCTCAGCAGTCCCCAGCATGGTGGGACAGTACTTGACAGTAGCAACAAAGAGACTCATGCCCCACTAAATTACAGAGGGGGACTAATGAGTGGCAATGGAGAGCATTTGTATTAAATGTGGAAAAAGAAATTGGAATTATATACATGAAAGATTGTCCCTGGCACAGTTCCTGCCAAACTGCATGCACTTGGAATAAGAATATTCAACAACCTTAAAATATTTAAGATTTTGGGTTTTAAATCCATTTACAGGTACGGTGGAGATGGGCAGGGGACAGAGCAAAAGTGAAAAGCTGGGATGTATTTTAAGTGATCTGAAAGACAGGCTGAGTGGTATTTTTTATTTGGAAGCAAATGGCCTTTAAATAGTCTTTTTTTTCCACTGATGTTCCCTTTTATTCTTTTTTTAAGGCCATTTGAAGATGTATTTCAAATGCACATTAAAAGTAAGAGGCATAACCTTGATGAGGTGAGCAAAAACTATTATTAAATACTCTGTACCTCCAGTAGAAATGTTGTATATAAATGCTGAGCAACAATTTATGTCACATTAACTGCTATGCAATTTAAGTACAAGAGGAGGAGAAACTACTTCTACCAAAGCAGCAGGAAGGGCGTTTTCCATGGGGGACTGGTAAAAGGAAATTTTCCTGTAAGTTTTTGTGTATTACTCTAATAAGGTTTCTAAAAGACAGGTAACATACTCAGTGTGCACAATGGCTTTAATGACATAAAACTTGTTGACGAAGAACATTTGTTGCTACACTTTTTTGCTGTGACTGCTGTTTTCTGGAGTAGAACAGTAGCAGAGACTTGCAGGCTGAGATTACATCCAGGAAGAAGAACTTGTGTTTTAATAGCTTGCTTTAAGGAATTTGGTTACCAGAGCAGAATATAAAACTCTAAATTGAACATTAAGGTTCCCACTGCTGAGAATTATATAGCTCAAAACGCTTATCTGAAAATCTCACGTGCTGCCTACCAAGACACAATAGGAAATGCCAGGTACAAACACATGGCCGCAGTTGTATCTCTCTCCTCTGCTAGCCTGGCATCTTATCTAGCATCAGCGAGAGCACCTCTGCCCGTTTTAATCCAGATCTTAGAGCCCTGTCCTGAGAGCAGGACTTATAACTGCTCTTTGAAAAACCTGAAAGAACACACAGTTTTCCTTTTTAGAGTCATTCACAGAGAAGATGGTATTAGTGGTGTTATCTTTGCTGTTATCCCAGATGGGTTTGAGCATTTGCCCATTAAATGGGGGAGGCAGATTCCAATGCCTCCCCAGACTGGGGAGATCCAACGTTATACCTCATGAGCAGATGGCTCAACTGGACTTGTGAAGTAGTTCCTGCAGGTTAGCTAACGGGATCAAAATGGGAGACACTAGCACTATAAACTGAGGTTGCAGTGCTCACTTAAAAGGCGCTAGGATTTCCTCCTTCCCAATAACTGAGAAACAGAAATTCTTTCTTCTTGACAGTCTCTGCATTAAAGAAAAAACCATCCCTAAGGGCCTGGAGTGGAACTCTGAAATCCGCAGAGGGTGCAACAGTCTTTCATCGCATAACCTGCCAGCTGCTTGTTGGAGGGTCCCTGCCCAGCGCACAGGGCTTGGGTCGTAGGGCTGTTTTGTCCCACACTGGTCCTGTGTCCTGCAAGGAGTGAGGCTGCTAATTCCAGCCTTGAGAGGCATTTGGTGCTTGAATCCTCCTCTAGACGTGACTTTAAGGGCCTCTATACAAGAAGGCATTTCATTCAATCTGATGATCCAGAGGATTCATGGTCAGGGGTTTAGACTTTGCATTCTAAAGCTCATATCGCTGTGACAGATTCAGGTGGAAGCATTCCTGAGGAACTGGCATAGCGTGGCATAAACCTTTGCTTATTTGTTTCTGCAAATTTGTAATGCTGCCATTTAGGATTATACATTCCTAATGCTAGATATGTGGGAGTTAACACATATGCTTTGCAAGATGGGCAAATAACAATCAAAGGAATAAAATAACTAGAATGCAGAGGTTATTTTGTCTTTCAAAGTGCCACAATTAGGAGAGAGGTGGTGTTTGGTATCTGTTTAAATTCTGGTCTGAGTGACAATCAGTAGGTAGCAAGAGTGTTTGAGGAACAATCAGAGCTGAAACTAGTAAATTTTAAGTCAGTTTAGTGGAAAAAAGCAGCAACAGAACCTCAGTTTGAGGGGATATGTAATTTATACGTGACTGAAGGATGCAGAGAGTATTTCTAAGGTCAACTCCTGCAAGGCTCTGAGTGCCTTAGAGAGAAAGCTGAGAATTCTCTAATAGGAGACTGAAGGTACTCGATTCCTTCTTCCAAAAGGCTCCCAGCGCTTCCAAAAGGATGAGTTTGTAAACAGCTGTGGATTTTGACTGTATCCCATTGTGACATGTTTGATATCTAGCAATGTATTGTTTTGCACTTCAGTAGAGCTTATGCCTGGTATTTTCCTCTGCAAAAAGTACTGACTGAAGACTTTGAAGAAACTCAGAGAAGCCAAAATTAAATTGGTGAACAGATTTGAAGGATTTTTTTAAACCACATATTGGCATGTTTAGTCATGCAACAATGAAAGGAAAAAGACCGAACTGCCTCTATATGTTAGAAGGATGTAGCATGCGCAGGAGAAAGATCAAATGAGAAGCACAGGCATGACCTACACCAGGAGAAGCTTGTGGGCAATGACATTTATTAGAACAGGCACAGTTCCCAGAAGAGAAGTAATGGAAGCTGAATTGCTTTGACTTTTAAAAGTGAATTAGCCAGTGGATGGAAAGGAATTTCATAGTGAGGGGACTTTTTGTCCTGCAAAAATATACTTTTCTCTTTTAGTTTCTTGTCTTGAAAACAAACTCTTATTACTCACTATCACTGTTTTCTGGACCAGACAGACAAAATAAGAAGATGGAAACATTTGTCAAGGTCTTTGCAGTGCTTTTTTTACCCATGCTGGATACCTGCCAACTTGTTATTTGGGTACTTGCTCCCCTGGGCTCTGCTATTCTGTGCACTTGCTATACAGAACGAACGCCCTTCTCCAAGTTCCTGCTGGCACTTACTCCAGCACAGTGTCTGAGATTTGTTCCCTAAAACAACAGGTGTAATGCCAGTTCATGCATTGTGAGGTTGCTTCAACCCATCCAATTGCATTGCCTGACCCACCATCCATGTTTGGCCATGCATCAGCCAAGCAGTCCTCTCCACTTACCAGGGAACTTGCAGCTGTAGTACCTGGGGCCTCTTCTCCAGCTTTAGGAAAGCGGGTAGCACCGTCACTCTTCCAGGGGGAAGGATATGCACTCAGTGGAACATTAGATGGGGACTGAGGAGCAGAAGAAAGCAATTAATTGTTTCATTCTGTTAGGAAAAAAAAAATTTCCCTTCAGCATAGAAGGGAAGGAGAGAGTGAAGAAAGAATAAAGGAAAAACACACATGGAGGAGAGTGCCTCAAAGACAAGAGCCTTTTAAAACGGCTAGCATCTTTCCCCTTGCTGTTATTCTCCATGTACCTACATGGCATAGTTATTGCTATAAAGAAGGGGCACAGAGGGCAGTTCTTTCACTGGACTCCAGCCCAAGGCAATTTTCAGTCTGGTTCATCAAGGTATGTCTGAGGAGCAATTTTCTTTGCTTTAGAACATGCAATTTCAAATAGTGTGCCCAGGAGAAAGCATGCACCACTCTTCCCACCAAGATTTATTTCTGCTGTTCACACTGTTTTACTACCTCTGCAGACGGCATTCTGTGGTCTGCTTGGAAATCTTCAGCTGGGGGTGCTTTTCAGCTACCCAGCCCTGGAGGTTCAAGCATTCCTGAATGGTTAAGAACTATAATTTTTTTTTCCCAGCACACTTATTAATAAGCTGGAGAGTTTTTCCAACCCGTTTTCACAGCGCGAACAGGTTCCCGCATTTTCAGTAGTAATGACATGGTCTCCACTCAGGAAACAAAATTTTGTAAATTTTTTTTTTATCTAGTCGCTTGCTCAAAACCAACATCAGGCAGTTTCATAGCTTTAGAAGTCCAAGGATGACATTTCAGCTGCAAAACAGTGGTCTCAAAACCTGATCCATACTCAGATACAATTCAAGGAGCCATCAATTCCACTGAAAATATTTCCTTAAAAAGAAAAACATGCTAGTTCTTGCTAAGAGGTACAGGTAAAAGAGTAGCTCTTAGAATCCAGAAAAATGTCACTCCTGGGCTTGAAATACCCACTGAAATGGCTCTTATAGTGCATCATATCAGGAAATTGATGGGAAACTAACACAGCACCTGCAGGGACGCAGGATCCAGTGAACAAATTCTTCCAACTAACTTATTTCCTGGAATTTTATTGTATAAAGCCAAAAGCTCCTGAAGACAAATTAATATCTTACACTTGTTTTATGCTTTTGCTTTTAGAAGGAGTGTAAAGCATTCATTCTCAAAAAAAATGCAGTGTAAAGACACCAAAATATTTATCTCGGGTGAGGTGGGAGACAGCTGATAAATGGCATCTAGCAGTGTTACCAGATGTTTCAGGACAGGAACACAGAGCAGCATAGGCAGCTGAACACCACAGTGGTGTGGAACTCAAAAGGCTATCTTATTCAACCAAATAAAATTATTTGCTTTGATTACTGTGTGAGGATAGCCCCAGTGATAAGACCAGGCAGGAAGCGTCATAGGGTCTTTCATAGCCAGTAATGGAAAGGTCTATTTTTACATTTTTAAAGGCAAAATAAAAAAAATCCTCTCTTACGTGCCACTCCCCAGCACTATCCTGAGTCACACAGACACGAGAGAAAGCAACCTCCGCTTAATCCTTGGCACTATCTCCTATGTCCTTTGCCCTTCCCTTCTTCAAGTGCCATACCCTTTCTACTTAGCCCATCACGTCTCATGGGATTGCCTTAGGAGGAGATCTACCAGCAGACGAGTGTGGTTTAGGATGCTAATGCAATAATTACTGGCTTAATCATCAAAGTGAACAAGCAATTTACCAACAGTCCCTTTCGGCACTGTGCACTGTTACCATTTAAATAGAGATTTTTGTAATGTACCATAATTAGATACTGCACATGGGAAAGTTTTAAAAGTAAACCAGTAAAAATGAAAATGACTGCTCTGAGATGAGCACAGGACCCAAGTTTATTCTTCTCACAACAGAAAATGTCAGTGATGTGGTATACGGAAACTTTCTTCCAAACCAGTACTGACCCAGTGGCCCCATCGCAGGCAGAAAGGGAAATATCCTGTGAAACAAGTTCTCTTCTCCATGGGACTTAAAGTGGGAATCTTCTATTTTGGCAAAGTCACATGGCTAATATTTTTAGAGATTCCAGGATGAATAGCTTAATTTCTTAATTTTTTTCTGAAGTTTCAACTCAACATACTCCTTTCACTGCCTGCTCTGGCAGTACTACTGCATAGCTGAGGACACTGAAACATTGCTACAGTTCTTGCCACTTCATATGCACATTCAGCTGTGTGTGTGCAGTGTTAAACAACCCTTTTCTTCCAGCACACAGGTATCTGTCTACGTAAACCAAGGCTTCTGTATACAGGGACAACTGGAAATACAGATGAGCATCACTAGACATGGTCCATCCCACGACCACAGGACACGCATACAATAGAGAATCTTCACACCTGAGTAGCTGCCAGCTTTCCTTACTTTAGCCACTGAAACCAAGCCTAACCCAGACCATGCTTTAGTTATATGTCAGCAAGATCTAGAGGGGGAAAGAGAGGAAAAAGTGACACTCACATAGTTAAAACACTGGAGCAAATCTGCTGACTCAGCACTCTGCAGGTCTGGCCACAGGACCTGGGTTTTTCTCTTTTGATGAGGGTTCACTTTAGCAGTCAACTCAGCAAAACGGAAAACATAAGATATATAATCACCTTATAATATTTACAAACAGCAGCCTTGTGGATAGGTTTTAATAACTTTAGGTTAGTTCAGAAATTATTATAAGAATCACTTTAGAGACATGGAGGAGGTTTTCAAGTTGCTCTTTTCACTTTTGGGCATTTCTTAATGTCTGTCAAGGCCATAAGCTCAAAAGAAAAAGAATTCACTTGACAATGAAGACTGCAAATCTCATCTGTCAGTTTAACAAAGCATCTGTACGGAGGAACCCATTGGATCTCTATCACAGGGAGTCTGGATTTTTTCTGTACACCAATATGCTGAGCTAGAAAAGGGATTCCTTTTAAAGCGTTGGACATGATATGTTTCTAGCTCCCAGAGAGGGGATTATCCATCATCCTTAATGCTCACCAAGAAGAATTAATTTTCTGTTAAAGTGCTTAAAATAGAATGCCCACTGTAATGACCTTCAAATTGAACTTGTTTTAAGATTTTCCCAGTAGGTTTCCAAAGAACAGCTGCTAACTCCACACATCCTTTTTCGCTTTCTACATAACAGCTTCTAGACTCCATTTTGTGTCACAAAAACCCAAAAGTCACCTTCCACAAAACAGCAAAAAGCCATCGTGGTTATAATATCTTAAAAAAAGTAAAGTTCCGTGAGGATGCTCTAGTACCCTAATTGATTAATCCATAATCCATTTTCCATATTATTCATTCTTACAGTAATAGTAATAATTTTCTCAGTCTCAATCAAGTCAAACCACACTTGGCAGGTTCTCTCAGTCTACTCAGCAATCATTGGACATTCAGAATCTGCTCTTGTATTTTTCAAGATAGTAAGCAGTCAAAAAGTTCACCCAACCGGCCGGAATTCAAACTGCAGAGCGCATATTTCATCCCTGTTTTCCTTTCTCCTATTGTGATTATACTGGATCACTGATCCTCAAATGCTCTTGGCTCTTTGCAAGGCTGAAACAGATAAACACATGGGTCACAGGGAAACAGGCAAAAAACAAACCAAAACAAACTGCTAAAGACTGCTTTACTCCAATGAGTTCTGGAACTTCAAGCCAGTGTCTTACCTCTGCACACGGTAGGCATAACCTTAGACTATATGGAGTCCCAGGCTATGATTTAGTAGCAGTGCTCCACATTATTCTTAGAAAGAAAAGGTAAATTTGCTGTGACCTTATGCGACCTGGAGCTGCTGCTCCACAATAGCTTACTGCCTGCAGGCTCTTACCTTCCCACGGGCACTTGTGACAGAACAGGTCATACCAAGGGAAGGGGGATAAAGGTGAGACACACTTTCTAGCAATTACTTGCACCATAGATGCCTAAAGACATTCCTGTACGGGCACGGAAGTACCCTAGATGTTGCTCAAGCATTGCTACTGCTGTAACAGCTGCAGTCTTGTGAAGCAGCTCTTGCTTCTAACTTCGTAAAGTACTTGTCACAGATGGAAACTGCATTTGCAATGTTAAAGCTGAACTCATCACTGCAGTGTTACAAGGGTGTTCCTGTAACGCGCTGCGACTCCCGGCTCACTCAACCCTTGAGCTGCTACTGCAGCACTGTTTCAGGCACGTGGCTTTTTGCTGGGGCTGGCTGAACAGTCTTCTCAAGTGACCAGCTGTGTTTCGCTTCTCTACACTCACCGCAGTGTCGGTTTGACATCGGATTGCTTTTCACCACCTCTTCTGCAGTCTTGCCTCTGTGCTTCTTCCCAGGAGGAAGCATTTTCCAGGAGGATTTAGCTATGAGAGAGATAATCTGGATTGCAAAATTTCTGGCCAAGGAAAGATAAAATCTCAGGCTACTCGAGTGAGCTAGAGGAAAGAAATGAATGAGATAGTGGGGACAAAAGTGAAACGCCTACTTAACTGAAAACTCATTTCAGTCTTTTTCTCCAGTTAATTAAGTATTGAGGAAAATGGATGTAGAAAGCACATTTTAAGGCAAGCCAGTACTGCCAGAAATCAAACCCACAATTTGAAAAGAGAACAACACTGCTCTCTGGCATCTGACAAAATAAGATATTTGACAGGGAACAACATGTGCAGTACCGGTTAATTGAGAGGCAAGGAGAAGAATAATCATAGCTGCATTATTGAATTTATAGAAGTATCTCCAGTGTACCACAGGGAGGATGTGAATTTGTGGAATCCTCCTGCCTGCTACAGCGAGCCAGCAATTGCTGACATTCCCATCAACATTTTTACAATGCACCCTGGGCAGCAATTGAGAAATAGCAACCGTGGTGGCTGAAACCAGGAGACTCACTTTTAAAATGACTGTAATCCTGTAATCCCACTTTCATCTGCTGGTGAAGAGATAGGGAATAAGAAACACGTGGGGGAGAAATCTTCATTAAAGTTTGCTCTGTCCACAGCATCCTTTGTCAGACCTGTGCAGCCCTTTCCCATTCACATGGTATGGGAGATGGCTCTTCCAGCATCAGTCCTCTGACAGGTTAGGTTGACTGTGCATTTTTTTGAAGTGTCAGCATTAGAGGAAGGACGAGGCTTTAGCTTGCCCACCTTTCAGTTCTGAGCTGTAGCCAAACACAGCATGACCTCTACCCATGAGCCTATCTACATTTTGGAAGCTCTGGCAGAACTTTCAAGGCTCTCTTCTCTTTTCTGCAGTTGATTCACTAACCCTCCACTTTTTCCGTGTCATTTTAGCACACTAAAAACACGCTTGCAGCACAGGCAGCATGCTGCTGTGTCAAAGAAGCCAGCAATAGGGAAGGAGATACCCAAACAAACCCATCCCTTTTACACTAAAAACACTATTTAAGGGTATGTGAAGTTAATGAGATTGTTATTTAGAGTCTTTGCTATAAACCAACACTTCCACATGAAACAGCCTGTCTCAGCAGAAAATTTGCTGATCTGAAGACAGTATCAGGAGCCAGACACACTTCAATAAAAAAGAGGTAAAAGAGCAGCTAACCAGGTTAAACTAGGGGTTAAGCAAGTAGATCCAGAAATCACAAACTAGATTCTTTCCTTTTGTAATTCCTCACAAGAAATGGACAAGAAAAAAAATCCAAAAGGATGTAGTAATGGTCATCTCATTACCACTTTCAGCCTCCATGACCTGAATCTAAGTTAATTAATGAGGATCCAAACTATGCTCCTCAGGAAAACTAAAATCTTCAATCACCAGAGAATGACTAAAGCCATCCATACACTTAAAAATCAGCTATAGTACTGAAAGCAGAATATTTTTCAGCACAGGGGCAAAAGAATACTGAACATTTCAATTTCCCTTTCTCTACAGTGAAAAAAAAAAAATCAAAGCAGTCCCCAACTGCAATCAATAATTTCCCACTCCCCTGTTTTGCCTCTAAAGAAATATTTTTAAAACCCAGTAATCTGATGTGGATACACAGACTTCGTGAAAAGGCAATCTTCCTTCACAGTATCAGATGCATTTACGCTGTATTTCATGGGGTACTCAGCAGGAACCCTCAAAAACCATCCAGTACTGAGAGCAGACACTCACTAAGCTTTCATCTGTTTCATTTATGAAGCACAGTATCAGAAAAGCAAAATACAGAAAGCTGCTGATTTTTCTGTGCACCCATCAATCACCAGTGCATTCACCTAAGTATTTCAACAGCTGAATTGTGAAGAGAGAGCATCATTTGTCTGCTGTTAAAAAAGCTTCCAGGAAGACAATTAAACACTGCAAAAAGCCAAGCAGATTTAGCTATTTTATAGCTACATCCTGTTTTTCTAAGTTCCATATAGTTTCTGAACCGTACACCAAAATAAGTGCTTGGCTGTGCTGGATAGTGAGACCGTGCTTTCTTCTTTCAGGTCCATCGTTCCCTCCCACCAGTCATCACTGGGCTGGCAGACTGTTCCAAGGGACCCTGCTGCGAGCCAAAAACATCAGCGATGGCAGCGCTGTGCCCAAGAGTGGAACTGCAATACAACGCAGAGCATCTTCTCGACAGGCGATTTGTTAAAACATTGGCCCTAGATAATAATCCTGGAAGAGCAGCAGCCAAACAAATCTCCTTTTATGTTTTCCTTTCATTACCAGGTAAAAAGAACAGTTCAAAGGATGAAGAAAGAGCTGACCATCCCAAACCAGCCAGCCCCTTCCGTCAGCTGTAAGGGTGCACAGCAAAAGGAGGCCAGCATCCCTGCAACGTGCTTTTAACCTACAGCTTTGGGCACTGCAGAGACCATCCAGAATTAGGACAGCAAACTAGATTTTACATCAATTACAAAGCAAACCTTGGTAAACAGGAAAATGAAGAAACGACGCAGCTAATGCATATTCCTGTGATGTAACACAGCATCACTATGACAACAATCAGGTTAGCCTGCTAAGAACAATACGAGAGCTCCAACGACAGCATTTTTACAGGGACTTTCACCATCAGAATAGAAAGCCAGATACAAGCATTCTTTCACTGGTTACAGACAGCAGACGATGACAGAGCATCTCCTGTGCAATCCTCTTACTAGGAATTCTGATGAGGCATTTTGATTTTTTCCTGCCGCACACTTGATTCACAAATAGGCTGGAAATCAAGTTTGATACACCTTTGAAAACACTACGTGAATTGTGACCTGAAGTCTCATCATTTTGCAACACGATGTAGAATATTAAGTCTCATTTTCAAGTGATTTAGGTATTAACCTAAGTAATTTAGGATCTCTTGAAAAATCTTAACCTATGGCTTGTCTTAACCTTTGCCTCCTATGCCAGAAAGCTAAGATTAGCTAGTACTACAATATATATACGAGTTACTGAAAAATAACAGGCATTGTAATCTTTCAAAATGCAAACATTTCACACTTACTGAAATCTAAAGGCTTATAAAATACAAACACAGCCAAGTTGGAAAATATGTAATTACTAAAGCCTCAGTCCTTTTAGTGATGATACTTACTTACTTCATTAAACACGGTTGTTCAAATTTGTCTGGTTAAGATTAGACAGCTTTCTAAAGATAGATGTTTTTTCCACATTCTCCTCCAAGTGGGACACTTTTCAAGGCATCAGATCAAAATAGAAAAACAGTGATTGGGATAAATAAAGCACACCAGTTCTGGGTTGGTTTTTTTTCTTTTCTCTGCTACCAATGCATTTTCACACACATGCTTCTACATTAAGAGTCTTTTTTTTTTAATTGCTACAATTCCACACATAATTTGAAGGTACAAAACCTTATCTATAATAATTTAACTTTTATGAGCAGCTTTGGCAGATGAGGCAATCAAAATGCATCCTTTAAGGAGGGCCTCTTTCAGTCTCCCCAGAAGATGCCTCCAGGCATAGTGCCACAAGGATTGTTTTAATTACCTAATACTTGAATTAAAAAACAACTAGAGATGTTTAGGAAAAAGCCACAAGATCTTCTGATCTAACTGCAACCATAGGTATATCTAATTACTAGAGGATAGCTTGTGTATGAAGTTTCTGTTCATTTGAACTATATGGAATATCTTGGTTTGGGTTATTCTGCTACACTTGTCTGAAACAAATGCTGGATTGCTTTAAAGATCTTCCAGTTACACTGGCAAGTATATTATTTGTTCTCATAAACTGTGTTCTAATAAGCAGTGAGACTGTAAGCAAAACAATGGTGCGTATGTATATGTAAATAGAGGAAAACACTGCTTTGAGTGTAAAAACTAACTCAATTTCAAGTAGAAACTTACCTTTGTGTCCTTGGAGAAGCACTTGTTATACTTGGAAACTTCAACTTGGAACGGAAGTATTGTATTTTATTTTAAGTTACGGAATCTTTTTCAATGAGTAGAAAACATTATTACCCACTTTTGTTGAAAGGAGAAATAACATCCTTCTGAAAGAAGAATAACATGAAAATGCCTCTCTGCTGTACAACATGGAGTCTTAGGGCACTGCTGCTCATGTACAGAAGCTTGATTTTCCTAATACCCAGCCTGGTACTTGACGTCATGAACTAGATGAAGCTATTTTCTTACATTGATTATACCAGAATCTTAAATGCCTTTTCCAGCTGAGTTACCTTCTTTTGGGATCTCAAATAGGATTTTTCTTGAACGAAAAGGGGCTAACCCAGGGTATTATGTGCAGATGTTTCTCAACACCTGAGCATTTCTCCAAGACATCCGCTCTCATTACATCAGGTACAAGTCTCCAATGACTTTCATGTAAAGCAACCCATTTGAAGCCAAGCATTGCCAGGGTGAAGGGTGACGTGCAGAGAAGCAGCAGACAGCCATTACTGGCAGAGCAAGCACAGGGTGTTGTTATGGTGGCCTTTCTGGCCAGGTACGTAGTGCATACCCCCAGCTTGCTGGGGATTACTGGTTGGCCAAGGGCCATTTTGCAGAGGTGAAAATGAACGTTGCAAGACCTTTGGCTATTGTCAAAGCCCGTGCGTACTGGGAAGTACAAAGAAATGGATCGTCAGATTCTCAGTTTCAGGGAAAACAGACAGTTGTCTCTGGGTTGGTTCGGATCAGGTCTCATGCCCCTTTGCACAATGTTATTCCATCTGGAAGAAGGGATACCAAGACACAGTGCACTGGACCTCTGCACTGGATACATCATATCTATCAGGTTTTATATTTGGTTTTGCACTTACAAATGAAGTCACTGCTCCATTTTAAATCCCCAATAGTGTTTGCCTCAATTTTTCTGGAACCTAATATTTTCAGAGCTACTTAAGCAAGTTTGGTTTCCATTTGTAAATCAACCTTTGGGACACAGAAAAAATGGCAATAATGAACTACATCACAACATGCAGTCCACTTTTTCCAATGCTTAATTTATTTATTAACTGATTTATGAAGAACTATTTACAGAAAATTCTTCAAAACGTCCGTAATTATTTGTTCATTACCATTCCACAAGTTTGAGGGTCTATTGATATTAGTAAATATTCAAGAACAAGCTCTGCAGAACCCATATATCATTAGTTGTTGGATTAGAGAAAATGGTGCCCTCTATATAGTTCTGATATTTATTTCACAAACTGGTTTTTGATCGTCGGTTATTCTGAGTTGTCATTAAGTCCACGCAGATTTACTGCACCTTGCAATTTTCTTTTTGCTCATCTTGCTCAGATAGTCCTTGTCCATTTAGAGAATTTTTGGCTTTGTCCATCATATGACTCTTTCTAGAATTAGAGACAGTTTTCGTGGATTGCTTATATGGGCAAAGCGGTGACCTTGGAGTAGATTGCACTGGTGGAAAAGCTGCTACTGCTTGGGACAGCTGGTCATCATTTACCTGTAACATAACCAACAGACAGTACTCTTAACCTGTTTGCTAAGATACCAGGTACTGTGTACAGAGATCTGTATTTCATTTTTCCTGTACATATTCTGCAAACATAAAACATAGTTGTGACTCTTTTTTTCTGACACCTGGACAGAAAGCACTGCTTTCCCATTTTAACTGATGTGCAGTCAAAGCACTCAATTTAAATTCTACATTAAATTCACAGAGGAAAGTGAATAAATTTGCATATGAGAACAATGGCACATTTTAAACACCTTGAGAAATTTGCAACAGGTTGAAACTGGGTGTCTGAAATGAAGTACATATAAGTACCTGTCAAAGGGAAGGAAACAAGGCTTATTTCACTTTTAAAATAAGACACACCCTTTACTGTATTAATACAAAGCATGAAACAACATGTTTTGATGGCTTCAACAAACAGTGAAACGATATGAGCAATTCCTCCAGAAATTCCCAGATGTATGTCGTCTTGAAATAAAACAAACACATATATCCAGGAAAGAAGGGCACAAATTCCTGGAACTGAAGACTTGGGCATATTTACAGTTGGGGAAAAAAACAACCCTGAATTCTTAATCTCTCCTGTACAACTGAAGGTAAGGAGTAGCCTGTCCTTAGACCTAGACTTAGCTTAGGCAAAGAGGGGGCTGTTTGCAAAATCCCTCCTTCAGTTAAATTAAAAACATACTTGTTATTTGCTATAACCTTGACTGTGGTCAGCAAGAGCCTACAACAAGGTTACACCATGCTTGGCAGGTGATTTACTATGCAACTTGCTGCTGCCAAGGCTTCCTTTCTTCTTACGCTACTGAATTTCCTCACAAGCAAGACCCTCCATTTGTTTCTGAAGTTACAGGAAAACATACATAAATGAGTATAAATAGAATTTATTGGCATCACTTAATGAAAAAGCAATAAGGCACAGACCTCCAGACAATGTCTGTAAGAAGCAGAAAATTTTGAAGAGAAGAGAAATCAACCCTTGAAGCAAGATACATTAATTCAGTGGTTTCTTTCTCACTTCAAAATACAGACATCACAGAATCACAGAATGTGAGAGATTGGAAGGGACCTGGAAAGATCATCCAGTCCAATCCCCCTGCCGGAGCAGGAACACCTAGATCAGATCGCACAGGAACGCATCCAGGCGGGCTTTGAATGTCTCCAGAGAAGGAAACTCCACCACCTCTCTGGGCANATTCCTACAGCTCAAAACAAATTATGTCTCTGATCTGACTCATCTTCCCAATGGTGGCCTCAAAAGCTCAACTACACGGCTCTTGCCTTTACTTACTTTTGATATCTTGACAATATACTTTATGGGCTAACATAAAATAACTGCTTTAAAAAAAAAAAACAACAAAAACTTATACTCTTGCTTTACAGCTTCACATTTGGCTGTGCAGCAGACTCCACTGATCGCAAAGAGAATGCTTTTGTGCAACCTGGCAAACTGGAAGAATTCCTGCCTCCTGGCATATTTCTCTGTTGCCCTTACATAAAGAAGTATCAATAGAATCACTGTTCTCAAATTCTTATTGCTCAGCTTGAGATACCAGGGTTAAAAACTCTGGAGGAGATTTCAGAGAAAAGATTTATTTCTGTCCTAAAGCTGGAACATTTTTCTCTATCTGCAAAGCATTTGCATCAGCTTCGAAAGAATGCCTTATTCTGATGTACTGTGCATCATTCAGCAGTGTGTCGTATTACTGAAAACACCTGCAAAGTTAATGTAAACTTCAGTTACTAAAGTTTTTAAAATACAAATAATCTTTCAAAACCTAACTCGGAAGTACTTATCTGTTTTGATAACCTTTAATGTTAGTTCTGACCAGATTTTAAGTCTAGATTCTTTACCATCTAAATGTTCCCTGTTTGCATGTTTAACAGTCTCTCAAATATCTGTAGTTATAGCATCTCAGATCTGGAATTCCAAGAAAAGTGGTTAGCAGAAAACTTTAAGCCTCAGCTTAGCACTCCCAGAGGTTAATTCTTTTGCTGTTTACTTTTTCTGATGCATAAGAAACCACACTATAAGGAATATCTGCTCTTTACTATCCATTATAAGAAACTGAAAGTATACCTATATTTAATTTACATTTCTCAATGGATTTCCCTATGAAGTCACATCTTATACCACAGGAACAATTTGCAGATTGCCAGCATAGTCTAGACCTCTGCCATGTTTTAGGGAATTCAGTATTTATGATCTTATCTTCACTGCATTGCTGAGAAATGTAAAGAACGATGATGTGCCCTTGAACTTACTTGCCAAGATGAATACATTTAGTGAATGTGTTAGTTTTCCCCATGGCTTTCATACCCAGATAAAGTTTGTTGAACTTACCTTTTGTGGTTTGCTGCCACCAGCTGTCGAACAGGAGCACTCACCAAGATTATCTGGTTTGCATTTTTGTACATCTTGTGTAGGCAAAGGCAATTTCTTGCTTGGGGAAGACAGATGTGGTCTGGTTCTTAGATTTCAGGTTGTTCTACGTAAAACAGAAGGGCTAACCTTTCCAGTGGGGATATCAGCAAACCCTGAAAAATAAACAGCTTCTATTAAAAACAGCTAAGTTATACTTTCTCAAAGAGATCTCTTTTTTCACAACAGGGATAAAAACAGCTCATTAAAATAAATAATTTGTTCTGCTGAAGACATGGGATCAAAAAGATTGCTGTACAGTTCTTGTGTGTTCTAAAATTCATATTCAAGCCCTGAAAACAGCAGACAAGGTACAACAGTAATTCAATAGCAAAGTTTTTCAGACAAATGTTTGCCTTTTTCTTTACAGGTACGTTATTATCTGGAGAATAATTATAGTCTGAAAACACGTACTGGTTTTACTGGAATTCAATCAGAACACAATATTGTGACATGATATTCTTCATTTTTCATATCTTTCCCTACACAGAGCTCGTAAACCTGCCCCATGAAGAGTTTCCCTGGAATAATAGTACACCTGTTCTGGAGATTGCTTTGGTTTGGCTTTTGCTTCTTCAAGGGACAATTGCAGAATGGCTAACTAGAGTAAAGCGATGTACAAGTGGAATCCATAACTGGATTGAAACCAAACTGATTCTTTTGCTTGTAGCTTTGGAAAATGTAAATGGCTAGTTACCATCAGATACTTAGTCCACTAAATTATGGGTTCCTAGGTTTTGCTGAGTGCTGCTTATTTGGAATCTTTGCACCAAATCAAAATAATTGGACCTTTCAGCCATTTTTATTCCTTAAACTTGTTGGTTTTTCTCTCCATAGGTCACCCTAGATTTTCTAATGAACAGGCTTGTTTCGTTTGTGTACTCGTATTGCATATGTATATGGTGCTTTGAATGCAGGAAGTTTGGACACTTGCAGTTCTTTCAAAAAATACTGTTAAGATTACTAGAGAACATTCTTCATTGAAACTTACATGTGACTGCATTTTTTTTTCTTTTAATTGCGGGTAGGAAAGGCTATGAGTAGAAGGGAAGGTAACTGGTAGTGACAGGGACAATTTTAATCATGTTCTGAGAGTGATTTATTTATGTGGTTGCAAAAACAAGCCTGCCATGCCAGCAAGCTTTTATTTTCTTTTTATCCAGACCTTTCCATTTCTTGGGCTTGGCTTTTTGTGAATTGCTGCCCATCTGCTAGTAGTAAACAGATGAATAACTGACGGCCTGTTTCCAGTTGGGCCATGCCAGTTCCATGCCATCTGCTGTCCATCAGCACAGGAGTTTGGAGAAAAAGGATTAGTTTCCTTAATAGAACTTTTGTTTGGCTTCCTAGATGCAATATAGTTACATAGTTTTGTTTGTGTTTTGTTTTGGGATTTGTTTTTTTTTAAAACTCAATTTATTTGGAAGAAAATATTCTTAGTGGCAAAACAACCCCCTGAAAGAGTAAACACTTCTAAATTACACTTGACCAGCTTTGCCATGATGTGGAAAGAGGACTTGTGTCTACATGAGATGATGGGTGAAATCTGACCTTTAAATTTCTTGTTAATTTTGATGCCATTGCAGGGATTTGTTTCCTTTCTTGCTTTGGGATAGTAAACTTAATAGGAACTAATGGAATATCTTTCTTTAGATTTAAATGAACAGCATTTTTTGATCTTTCTGGTAATTCACATGAAATACGGTAGTCTTTGGTTTTGTTTTAGGAAGTGAAGCAGGTGAAAAACCTTTGTGATTGTCAACTTGAAAAAAAAAATGCAAGAGATCCACCAACTTGAAGAACTAAATATGATCAAGCAGTCTCTAAAGCAGAGCCAGAATTTTGCAGAAGAGATGAAAAGTGAGTTACGTATTTAAATTTGCAGAACGTCTGTTGCAAGTTTAATGATGTGTTTCCTGCAAGTTTCATTGTGAATTAAGCAAAAAGGTTTCCACTGTGCCATATGATTAATATTTTTAACCAACATTAAGTTTGCCATAAAAGGAAATGAATTTTTGTCTGTGAACTTACACAGTTCCTGAAGATACACAATTTTGAAATTAATCAAAGTGTACTGAATTTATCAGCAAACCGAATTTCATAGAATCTATTTAAACCAGAAAACTTCTGTTTTGTAATTCTTTTATGTGTTCCACAAAGGTTAAAAACCAAAAAAAGTAAAAAAAGGTTACCTAACTACCAATAGTTGAGTCTTGCTTTCAGTCTTTGTTTTTCAGGAACTGGGTTGAAATATACTTTGCAGTTATGATGGATCTGACTGAAGAAAGGGGATAGATCCCTGCTCGTTTCTGTGCATCAATCAGGCTTCATGTAAGATTTCAAAATGAGGCTTTTGAATTTGATTCTGTTCTCCTTCAAATTAATGACCAAGCTTTTCATTGCATTTCAACTGATGATGTGGTTTTGATCATATAGAGAATTTGCAGTCTCTTCCAGCTACTTAGTGGGACATAATGTCTTTCCCCCTGCTGGCCCCTGTACTTATCCTTGGTGGTTCTTAGCCTGTTCCTATCAAGGCAGGGAAAAAATTTGGACATTTGACTGTGTGGAATTAGACATTTTTTGGCAGAAGTAGCATGTAGGACTGACCCACAGGAGGGTCACATACTGAAATGAGACCTGTCCTGTTAAATACAAAGCAAAACAAAACAAAAAAAACCCAGAACAATGCTATTTTATGTAAAAAAATTGATGAATTGAGACACAGAAACAACAGGTAGTAACACCTGAGAAGTAAGGACGGACCCGCTTGGAGTGCAGGCTTGTACCAGACTGCAGAGCGGAAAGTTGACAATGTCTATGAGTACATAGTGTCCAATAGCCTAAGGTGACGTGAAAAATCCTTTATTCAGTGATATAACTTGAGAGTAATGCTTTGCACTAGAATGAGAATTGAACATAATAAAAGTCACTAGTAATATTTCATCTAGAAAAATATTGGTAGAATTGCCAGTATTGACTGGCGAAGATGTGATGGTATTTTCTTTTACAGATAAGAATACTTGTCAGGAAGCAGAGCTGAAGTTACTGGAAGAGAAATGTGAAAAGCAAGAGAGCTCCCTTTCACTGGAGAAGCTGAAAATAGCTTTAGCTGACATGGAGAAGAAATAAGATTCTACCCAAGACCTGCTCAAGGAAATAGAAAATCATATTAAAGAACAAAACTGCAAAAAAAGTAAAATGGAGGAAGAATCAGAAGCTTTGCAGAAGCTCCTTGGATTCAAGCAGAGAGAATGTGAAGAATTGCAAACAGGCTACTGCTTTTTCTCAATGGAAAAATGAAAATGATCATCGTATAAATCAACTGAGGTCTGAAAAGGAAGTTATGCTGACTCGTATTCATGACTTGGAGAATTCCCTTCAAAGTCAGAAAATTAAAAATGAGTTTAGTGAGAAACTTAGAATGATGGAAACTGAAAGTGACAGGAAAAGTGCAGAGATTAGAGAATTTAAAGACGTGCTGCAATGTAAAAGTGCAGAATTGGAAGAACAAAAAAAGCTTTTGATGAACTTTGGCAGAAAGCAGAATGTTCTGATAAAAAGTACTGTAAAGAGATAGAAAATATGTCCTATAAAATATTCTAGCTTGACAACGAAGTTGGTGAACTAGAAGAAAAGTTACAATTAGCAACAGGTGAAGGACTCCAAACACAGCAATGTTACCATGACCTGCTTGGTGAATATGAAAAAATCTGTGGTCTTGTAAAAGCAAAAGATACTTCAGAAATGTCAGAAGATGGAAAAGTTATTTTACAAAGTGGTCAGGATAAAACTGTTTTAGGTAATATACAGCTTGCAGGAAATAACTCCATTGCCGAGGGTCACAGATGTACAAGAGCACATCTGCTTGTAGAAGCAGGAAAAACTAAGGATCTGGCTGTTCTGCAAGATCAGGTCTCTTCTCTTGAGATTTCTGTAGCAGCTCAAAAGCAGCTGAATTTAGATCAGCAGCAGCAGTATGAAGATTTGCCACAAATAAACGGTGAAACAGAAGGAAGATTATTTAATGTAGAACAGATGCATAAAAGCTTTGTGGCAGAAACTAAACAGCACATTAGTAACTTGGAAGTGGATATTTCAGCACGTCAGAAACTAGTTGAAAAAACTTAGGTATTCTTGAGGAAAAGGACAGGCAGCTGCAAACTCTGAATAAAATATTAAAAATCCAACAAGATGAGCTTCAGGATTTAAAGATCAATAAATAAATTGCTTGAGGATTCAGTTAAGACAGTTGACGCTCATGTCTGGAACATGGAATTCAGAGAAGAAGGACAAGGCTTCAATGATTTGCTCATAATAGCAAAAAAATTGAGGAACTTACTGAAGAAAATACAACCCTAGGGATTTAAGCAGAACTTTCGAGCAAGAACGAATAACTTTACTGGAAGCAAATAAAAATATTTCTAATAGGTTAAAGGAAAGAGAAGATTTAATTTCTGAAATGTCCAGAAGTGTCGCGGAGGAAAGACAACATATTGAATTAAGAACTGAAGAAATTAAAACAGAGCTTGAAGTTTTGCAAGCAAAGTATAAATTAGTGGAAGAAGAAAATGCAAACATGATGAGCATTCTGAGAGAGGAGACAATTGACTTTGAGGAAAAGAAAGCAAAATTAGAACAGGAGAAACAGGTCTTTAGTGAGAATAAATATATCTTATGTAACCTAATAGCTTCAGAATAAATAAAAAAGGATTTGTCTCAAGAACTACAGGAACTGCAGTCAGAATTTTCCAGTATCCAGCATCTGCCTTCTACGGAGCTTGACTGTTTAAGACAGGAAATACCAAATGTCAGGGCAACACAAAATGCAATGCAAGAGAAATGTGGCATCATATTTCAAGACAAGGAGCAACTGGGGAAGGAACTAGAAACAAAAAGGGAACCTCTAATGCATGCTGTTAATTGCGAACAGAGGCTCCATTCTGAATGGTTGAGGAAGTCCATGGAAGAAAAGGATGCCGAGCTGAGTAAACTAAGTTAAACTTGAGCTTCTTCAAATGCAATTTGAGGACAGAGAACTCTCTAGAGAACTACAGGTCAAAAGTAATGCAGCTGGAGACTACAAGTCATGGAAGCAGAACTTGAGAAAAGTGTGAGAGAGAAAAGAGACTGCAGCAAGAACTACTGTCTGTTAAAGAACTGAAAACTTCAGGTTCTCCACTTTGAGTATTAGATGAACATGGTCACTCATTGCAGTATGATAGTGATATAGAGGACCATATAGAAATAGAGATAAGAAGTTAATCACCAGGTGATTATATATTCGAAGAATATAGTTGCAGTAATTAGTCACGTAAACATATAGCTTAAAGAAAGCAACTAATGGAGAAGGTAGTCTGGTTTTCTTCCCCTGACAAAGGACTTATCTGTAAGGAGTAAGAAACGGCCTCACATTATCTCGAGGGAATAAATTAGAAGGAGTAAGAATTTGAGAACAGGATAGGAGCTGTCATGAACACGTCCATAAACTTCCTCGCTAGAAGAAAACAGATGGTTAACAGGGACATGAATTAACTCAGACTGATAAGAACACTGCAAGCTTGCAGGATCATCACATTCCAAGAGGAGGGTGAGAAGTACATCACGAGGAAGACCTACTCCCTTCCTCCCAAGGACCATCGCCCGCATTCCAAAGACCCTTGCCCACAACTCTTGGAAGAATCTACGCAAGTGCAAAAGACTGATAAGCTAATTAGCATACGAAGCGAGAGTAGGTGGGTTTAGGTGATGAATGTGTATAGGCATCAATTGAATATTCATTGTTTTATTGTATAAATGTGAGGCGTTTCGTCACTTTGGGTATGCACGCTTGAGGTGGAGCCATCCCCCGTGCATCTGCGCGCAATAAACATACCTACTTTATAACTTTCAAGTTACAGAGTTTATTTCTGTATGTCAATAGTGATGCAATTTTTCCTGATGAACTTATGGAACCAAGTGATACCAGCGATCTGAGAATGTATTTTGATAGTAAGGAAATGGCCTTCAAACTGAAAGAATGCAGTACTGGACCCAGTTCTGACTACAAAGATTGAAAATTGTCCAGCAAAGATGTTAAAATACACTTTGCTGAAGTAAGAGAAAAGCTTTTGTCTTTCCAGAATGAACATATAAAATTATATGAACAACATTGCAGTATGAGCTCAAAGATCTCTGAGCTACGGTCTAATATGGAAATACTGCAGGCAGAAAATTCTGCATTATCAACAAGTCTGAGCAATGCTGTGATAGTGCCACTATCTTCTACCTGAAATGATATGCTGTCTGAATTAGATGAAAGTAAGTCCACGGTTTCTTCCTCAGATCTTTCCAAAGGTCTGTGTTTTATAGAAGTAGGTGAGGTGGTTGATTCTTGTAACAGTGATAAGTGCAAATGGACAGAGGAAATGAATCAGCTGGACAGTTCTGCAGAAATCATTCCAGAAGGTGCAACAAAAGTTGTGGTTGAAGACTGTCATAATGATCACAAATTAAACTCTGTTAGAGAGCTCAGGAGTATTACTCGTAGAAAATCTAACCTTGAGAGTAGAATTGAAGAACTTCAGATGCTGTGTCAGACATATGAGAAGGCCATTAAGGTGCTGGAAGACCAATCTGACATTCAAGAGAATATGAAAAATGAGGAAATACAAGAGCTGAAAAAAGTTATACTTTCTGAAAGAAAAGAAATAGATCATCTTAAACAGCAAAATCTCTCTGACAAGGAAGAATGGCAGCAGAAACTGAATAATGTGACTAGGGAGATGGAGTGCAAACTGGCAGCAGAAAGAAAAGAAACTGCAAATCTATCTTTAGAGTTGGAAACAGCAAGATTCTAACTCCAAGTCCTTGATTTAAGTTCTTATTCACTGCTGTGCACAGATATCGAAAATGTAAGTAATTGCTGTAATGCAAATGAGTTTTATGTAAACCCTTTGATTTATGGTAAGCCAAATTTATGTTTTGAAATTAAATGTGTTTAAAATTGTGTCCCAAAGAAGTGGTACTGTTCTTTAGAGAAAGCAGAAAAATAGTGTGTACCTTGGGTACTAGTTTATGCATCACAGGGATCATGAGAGATTATAAATGATGACAAAACCAACAAGTTTATATCATTCTGACAGCTTTTTTTTTTTCCCTTTTCTACTCAGTGGCTTAATTGCTAGGTTTTTTTAAGTTAGTTTGTGAGGGTCTGATAACACTGTAGTTAACAACAGTTTCTGATTTAGTATGCAAAGTTCTGCAGTAGGAATTTGCTAAAATTTGCTAAGAATGTGCCTTCTGCTTGTAAACTTCACAGGAGCCAAAGACTTCTTCACCCAAGCCTGTTCTACTTGAACCCTTTGGCATAGCTCAATAACAGACAAATAAAAGCCAAGAAAATAAAAAATGCTAAAAAGATGTTAGTTGTGTATTACTTTGCACTACTTTCTTGGGTTTTCTTTAGGAGAGACTTTTCAGTGCCTCGATTTTTCTGTTTGTGAATTACTTTGATGATAAAAGATACCATGTTCTGTCTTAAGCACTGGTCTTGATACTTGGGAGTTTATCAATTCCATTTTAGAATTCTCATTGCGATTATGAACTAGTGTAGTTCTCTAAACAGCAGAACTGTTCTCAGTGATGGCAGAATATGAGCTCCACATACTCTGAACAACTGATAGCTGGGGACATTCTTTTATATGTAACTTTTTATGTCAGTTACATGAATAATATTTTGCTTTGAAAGGTGCTGATGAGAATGCCATTCCAGAAGAAATCAGGCTAAAACTGGAAGAATTACAGGAATCTATAGAAGTGAAAACTAGAGAAGCAAATGAGAACTTGGAGAAATAGTGCTCTCTCATCGTTAAATATGATAAACTAGAGGAAGCCAATGAGATGCTAGAAACACAAGTCAGTTTGTTGAGTGCTCAGCTGAAACAGCCAACAAGCAGGGCTGTCAGTGCTCCTTTGCAGAATTCAGATAACTCAGTAACAGTGAGCAATCAGTCTATCAAACAGATGAGGTCAGCTAAAGCTGTGACAAAGATTTCAAGTAAAAGGCAGAGATGTGAAGACAAGAGGAAGGATGATGGCAAACCCAAATCCCCTGTGCCGGAGACTTCATCCAAAAAAAAAAGAGGAAGGATGATAGATGTCAAAATCTGCTGGGTCAGAAGAACAGAGATGATGGGCTTCCAGAAGTAGTGAAAAAAGGTATTTTCTCTAGTGTTTTATAGAGGGAAGCATTGTTTGAGCATAGCAGGTAGGGTTTTTTTCTCTTTTGTTTTCCTGAATTAGTTTTACTCTGGGTGAGTAGATGACTATGCAAACATTTTTGGTGACAACAATGGAAGGTGATAGTCAACGGGAGATGTGCTAAGTTAGTGTTTGTGGAGCTGTGGTGTTAGACCAGCATAATACGTTTCTGTTGGTTTAAAAACTACCATTCTGCTAGAAGTTAAATGGCCCCGGTATTCACAACTTTGTAGTTCCTCATGATGAGGAACTACATTAGAGGCTAAGGATATGACATGTAACAGCAACAAAGTTTTGCTGATAGAAGACTTGCTCTAGTCATTTAAAAGTATTATTTGAACCATTCACTGAAACTTACAGGAGAATAGATGTGGTGTGAATCTCATCTTAACAGCCACAATGTTGGTACGCCAGAGTACCATGCTGTGATGGAGTCATGTTTGCTTCCTCCATAGTCCCACAGTTCCTTCAGTGTTGTCCCTTATGAGGTCAAAGAGGTTGATAGCTCTGTGGGGTCTGACTGGCAAGTGGCTGGTGGTGAGGGCTGCAGGGGGGTTCTGGGCAAGGAGGTCAGGGCTGCCCCGTGCCAGACACAGTCTGGTCCAGCTGGCTCCAAAGGACAAAACTTTGTGCCAGAATGGAAATTGTCAGAAGTGTTGGTCATGCCTCTGTGAGTAAAAAAGGATGGTAAATGCTGAGATGAAGGAAAAACAATGCTGGGGCGAGAGGAGTAACGCTGAACCAAAGGATCATACTGAGCAAGGCATGGGGCTGAGGGGGGTGGCCTGAGCAGATGAAGAAAGAATCTGACTCTAGTTACAGACTAGTAAGATGGATACAAGACTGGTAAATGAAATTAAGCGCTCCCAAGAATTTGCAGAAAAAAAGGTGTTTCCACAAATTAGACGCTCTCCGACAATGGGATCTCAAAAAACTGTATTAAATCTAACTTCACTCCATAATTGTAATTGTAATCTACCAGCACGAATGTACCTAAAGTTTCACAATATACTAAAGCTGTTTGTGCTGATCTGAACAGAACCAACTACTTTACTTGAAATTTGTTCATAGAATTTTGACAGGTAATTTTTTGGCAGAAATTATGCCAGATTATTTTATATCTGCTCATGGTGAGAGGCAACAAGCAAAATAAGAGTGTTTAAATAAAACAAACTGTGACATGGATTAGGTAGGTATTGAGCTCTTTCTTTTTTACTTCCAGTTCTCCGAATAAAGGAGAAAATTTGCATCGGTAGGTCTTGAGTGGCACAACTGTAACAATTTCAACCGCTATAGAATATCTGCTCTATATAAAATGTAGCTGCTCTAATTGCCACCAAATCAAAACAACATAACTGAGAAGACAAAGGAGACAAAGTGAAAAGGTTTCTACATGTGTGAATATAAGGTAATATGGCAATATCAAAAAACTTCTCTGAATTTATTTTCATTTTGGGGAAAGTTTTTACAGCAGTGCATATTTGTTGGACTATGTCTCTTCTAAGAAAAATGCCTTTCTTTTTTTCCAAAGAGGATATAGTAAGTCTCTGCACAAAATCACTGAGTTTGGCAGTGGGCATCAAAAGAGGAGCCAATGATTCTAGAATTTACTTTTTAAAAAAATCAGTCAAGCATGAATATATTTTTATTTCAGGACCAAAGCAAAAATCTCTTGAAACAAAAACCTATTTTTGATAAGAGGTAAGTCCACCGTAAACTAGAACCGTATCAGCAGCATTACAGCACTGAATCCTAACTGTGCAGCCAATTCCACAAATTGCATTCATCTACATGACATTAGTTAAGACCTCATTTTGTGTTACAACTAAAGAGAAGTTATTAAGGTAATCTATAGAAGCATTTAAAGATTGCTTATGGGAAAAAAACTCGGAGTGAGTAAATGCTCAACACTATTAGTGTTTATAGATTTATTTATGCTATTAGTTCTATCAGCTACTCCTCTGCATTGGTTACCTCCAACCTTCTTGTCAAATCAGTTTCCGTAGCCAGAGCTGCTAATAAAGCCTGCTTTGCTCTGCACAGCTTCTGGGTGAGATCACTGGTATCGCATTCCAAGTGTTGTTTCACTGACATTACCTGTACAAATGTTGAAAATCAACATGAGATTCACAGGCATATAACTTTTTTTTTTTTTTTAAAAAAAAACCTCACATACTTTAACTCCAACATTCTATTACCAAATAAAACTACATTATTTTCTCCCACCATGAACCTGCAGTTGCTTTTCTATGGTTTAAAAATAGCTACTTATTGCCTTTCCCCTCTTTTGCCTCTGTCCAGAAAGATGGTATGCCTCTAGAATACATATAGTTCTAGACTGTCTGAAATCATATTAATACATCCAATTTGCAGCTACATCACCACAGTGATATCTGTAGGATAACAATGAGTTTGGGAATGTAATAGTCTTTTTGCTAAGCCAGGAGAATCAGAAAGTTAGGATCGTAACTCCACTTACTGCTCCATTGACAGATTTTACAAAAAACGAACAGGTTTTAGTTCTTTCAAAATAGTCCTATAAAGCTCCAGATTCAAAAGGAAGAAAATGCCATTATCAAGTCAAAGAAGGGAAGACAGTCTATTCTGAAGTCATTAGGTAATAAATTAACTTTCTTGGAGAAAGAAGTAAAAGGCACCTCTTCTCTATATGAAATCAATTTCTTCACTAAGCATATACCAAATAATGTGCATATAAAGAACCCCCCACTGCAAACATTTGAATGAATGTATTCCCATGGCTGTATTTCTAAAATGAAGCAAGCCTGCAAGAAAGCTGTTGTCAGTTTTAGAAATGCTGTTTCAGTTCAGCCTGCCTGCTAATGGGGCTTCTCAATATAACTTTCAAACACTTGTGGCCCTTCTTAGAAATTCAGTTAGCTCTGCTGCTTTATAGCTCTTTCAAGAGTTTTTTTGAGGCTTTCAAACATTCCTCTTTTCTGCTCACGCTCTCTTTAGGCTTATGCTGCTTTCTAACTTTGTTAAATTGTGGTTTTGTGAAAACTAATGTGTTCTAATAGTTACCTGCTGCCAAAGCTGCGGAAGACCTGAGTCATAGTTATGTTCCTCCTTACACAAGCCCTGACACTCATCTGATTTTGTGGAGAACCAGGTCAGGGAGTTAAACTGATAGCAAACACTTGTGGCTGTGTACACGTATGGTAATTTATACAGAATTTTTCCTTTAGTTCTTCTAGCTCCTGTATCAGCTCTGCAGGGTCATATGAGGGGTAGCACTGCTAAAAAAAGAAGCTCCAGGAGCACATGGCCAGGTTGTGTGAAACAGGGCTGCTGTTCCAAAGGGCAACACTAGTAACTATGCTGAGTAAAGTGTATATTATCTGCAAAGACCTCTTCTGCAAAACTCTGGTCATGAGCATTTCCTAGGCTCCTGCAAGGAGGCCCTTCGGACCCTAGTGTACTCCTTTTTAATGAAATAATTAAGTCAATGTCTTTATGACCCAAACCATTCCAATGATGATTTCTAAAGCTGACGGACTGAAGACTGCTTTCTAAGCCCTACGTGTTACAGTATAAGAGGAAAACTGCAGAGAACTTGTCTTTCTTTATATGAATGCTTGAAACAGAACCGCTTCCTCTAGTTTTAGATGTCAAAAAATTGGTTGTGCACATCTAAGCTAGAAGTGTAGGCTCCTTCCACTGCCAGCAGGCAAACACCCAGCTCCAGAGCGAAGGCCCACACTTCTCAGGTCTTTCTGAAAGTTTGTGAAATGCACTCCTGGACCTCACCTGCCTTCTAGAAACAGAAATGTAATAAGAAAGACACCAGCAAGGCTTTACAGGATGGAATTCATTAGGACCTGCACTGCTATCTAGGTTTCACTCAAGGGAAGAATCCTTCCCCAAGGAAAACACACAGATCAGAATTTCCACAGTATTACACAAACTTGGATGCCGAATGTGTAAAACAGAGCCTTCAGATGGGACTTCACAGCCAAGTATGATAAATAAACATTAAACTTCGTAAGAGCCTATAACAACCCACCGATCACAAACATTGCAGAACAAAAAAGTTCTTCACAGTTAACGGTCTTGGTGAGCTGCATGAAAAATTAACTCGGACTCCACCGAAATAACTGAGGCAGTTCTTAAGTCTGAACTCACATATACCTAATTCTGTGAACAATGAAGCCTAGTTTCTCATGGATTTGGACCTCAATTTGGTCTCTTGGACATATTCTTTATTGTCTAGTGAATACGAACATAATTCTCCAACAGCCTCTCCCCTCTATTGAGGTGTTCGTTTTCAGTTACCTTTGCAAATTTACCTCTCTATCAAATGTGTCTGCAATTAATGGAAAAGCAGATACAGAAAATAAGCCATGTCATTTCATCACATGGGGTTAAAATTACAAAGTTCTTCTTGCCTTACCTGTTGGTATTCCTTTGCCTTTATTTTCTGTTCTAAAGACAGACGAGCACTCTCAGCATTTTGTCTTTGGCAATTCAGTTCTTCTGACAATCTTTTCCCCTTTTGCTCCACCATTTGGACCTATAATAATTTAGTTATCAATCACGAGTGTTAAAAATGCAAGTGACATTTTATTTACATTTATATGCATTCATCTAAAGAGACTGATTTCACTTACTACAATTGTTCTAGCATTCATATAATCTACAGCTTAACTTTAGCTGGTACCATATAAATTTTTAGTAATTCAAAGTACTAAACTCATACTTGCTTATGCTAGTGATAATATGTATATGTATAGAGAGAATATATATGCTCATATATATCTAGTTAGGTGTGTATATATACATGTGTATACACACAGTAACAATAAAAACATCTTCAGAAAATCTGTCTTTGACAGTCTACAGAAATGTACTGCATCTGACACTAAACATAGATTATATTTTCACTCCCTCAGGTTGCTACGAACCAAAGAAATAACCACTAATTGCTAAACAACTACATGTTTAGACCGAAAATAACTGGATTTTCCACTGAATTTCAGAGTGATTCAGTGCATTGATTTGGATAGGAAAAGAAGGAGGCAATTATCTTAGTCTACTTCAACAGGAGAGTGTTTTTCATAATTTAAACTTTTTAATTAAAAAAAACCAAACAGTAGCCTATGTTCTAGGTTAACCATCTATGTCATAAGAAAATAATAAGCAGGTAATAGTTTAGGATGTCTGGTCATCAGGCACAGACTACAGGGATTGTGAGCTCCTGTAAGATCACATGCAAACCTGCCAGCAGAAGGGCTGCAGACCTCACAACATGTGAAAATACTTGATAACACAGAGGAGGTGCTGTGGTCCAGGTCTGTGAATAGTACCAGGGACAGAGAAGTGCACAAGGGGTATGACAAAATGAAATTCAGGCTGTGACACAGGAAACTAAAATCCAGAATCTCAATGCAGCTCTACATCAAAGCCTGAGCAGCAGACAGAGATCCAAATTCAGTGTGAGAAAGAAGAAACAGATCATGAAGGAGCAACCTTCAGACAGCTGGACCAAAGGAACCTTCTGGGACGAGATGCTGCGCTGCTCTTTAAGGATGGACTGCACCCCCATTCCAATGGGGCCAGTCAGTTCTACTCCTCCTCATCTTTCCCCAGGCATGTTCCCAGCTATACGTAGCCTTGCCCCTTCCCTTGTGCTGCATTTAATGCCCCTTCGATTCCCCGGTAAAACAATTCAGGTCTCTTAAACTTGTAGAAAATTAACAAAGCAAAATTAAATATGTCATATCCTAATCATTCAGAAAGTTGAACCAGGTCATTTGGGGAATCAAACAAATTAAATAATTTTTCAGAGGAATGGAGCTATTAGGTTGAATCAGCTGTTTTCCCACAAAGTGCCAGTATGTAGTCATTGGACTGTGTCAAGGATATGATTTTACCTTACTCCCATTCGAGATTTCCCCTAAACCAGTTCCTCACAAAGCTAGCAATAGCCAAATGTTGCTGTCTCTCTCAAAAGGCAGACTGATTAACCCTCAACATGCAAAGGTTTGTTTTTTAAGGACCATTACAGGAGTTGTGGGAAATACCAGTTTTCCAATATAATTAAGCAGTATGTAGAAACTTGCTGACAAAGATGGATAAAAATTATTATACCCTGAGAAGATACACACAGAAACATCTTTTTTCCTACCCTGAAGATGAATCAAAGTAGTAGAAAAAAAATCGTAAAAAAAGACAGATGGAAATATGAAGATTCAAATAATTATTATGTCTGTGCACTACTTTCAAATGTGTCAAATGCTGCACAAAACGACTTTAGGAAGGTCATGCAACTTGACTAATCAAGAAAGAGATAAAACTCTTCTTGTTATCTCCTGCAGTTTGTATTCAATTCTTTTAAACACTGGCATTCTCTTCTTCACAGGATTATGAGCAAAAATCTGAACCATTTTACATTTTGATATGCATGCCTTTAAATACACTCTAAATCCTTGACTAAGCAAATTGCACTATCCTGTTGGGTTTTTACTATGGATCTAAACTCCGTAGGATTAGGTCATGAAATCCCATTTTGAAACTACAGACATTCTCAATTTTGCATAACATTTTTACACAGATTTTATTTCACACAAGTAATTTACTATGGCCCAACACCACCCTGTAGCATAAGCAACAAATACGGATTTTTCGGCCAAAATTGCATGAGAGAGTCCCTCCAAGGTCAGAACTTGCCACCAGATGTCATTGTTGCTCTATGTAACTTTATGAGAAAATATTTCAGAATTACAGTCAGTCTTGCCTGAGGACGAAAAAATATTTCTTCAGGTGGTTTAAGAACCTTCCAGGAAACAGGCAACTGCTTACCAGTATTTACATTTTCACAGGTAATACATATCAAGTTAACATATACTTCTCAAACCTTGATGCTCAGCAATGCTAAAGAAACTTATCTGAGAACCTTGGTTCTTACTAAAGCGACTGAAAACTGACACATATTAATACTGGGAATGAATTGCAAGAACAGTCAGATGCGTGATGCAACACTTTACCTGTGTGGTAGCTTGATCAAGTTGCATTCTTCTTTGAGTCAGTTTATCTCTGGTTTGGTTCAGAACTTCATCCTTCTCTGTTAATTCCAACTTCATTCTCTCCAGTTGCAGTTCCATCTCTTGATGTTTATTCATCTGGGATTTCTTCTCTTTTTCTTGAGTTTGCAGTTGTTGTTCCAGGTCTTTAACAGTGGAATTTAACTCTGAATTTTAAAAACAGTAAAGACTAAGGATACCTTCTGCTTTGAAAGGTACATCTTCCAGGCACTCAAATTTCCAAGTGTCTACATAGTCTAAAATATTTCAGATGTTTGAAAACAACTGAAGTTCCTGACACAGGCAGACACCCCATAAAATGTTCGGCAAGCTAAACCCAAAACTTTCAACTCCCTCCTACTACTACATCAATAACAAACTATCAAGACCAAAAGATACTTGACACTAAATCAATTATTTCTGCTTCATAATCCATGAGAACACAGCAAAGCATGAGGTCAGGCACAAATGCTGCAAAGGGAAAAGTAATTTGTTCCTCTGCTGTTTTGCTTTTTGTTTGTTTTTGTTGTTGCTTTTAAATACAGAGAAACATGTTACTTGACATAGCCTTGCTTTCTCAAGACTATCACACAACTCCATCAAGCTCTGGTTCTCTCTTTTTAGTGTTGCAGTGTCATTTTTTTTCATTTTCAACCTAGTTGGAATATAGACCATTTTAAAAAAAAATGTCTTAAATGCTTCCTAGAATTTTAAAATCTTGACAGCACTGAAAAACCTCAGATAGACATAGTTTAAAGATTCTTGTGAACAAAACCACATTTCCTAAAATTCAACTCAGTGTCATTAACAATTTCTACTTATTGACTAGCCACAAGCTCATAAAAAAAATTCGTAACAATCCACACTAGTCCGCATTCTTCACTGATCATCTCACTTCTCTTTCCAGCCTATCAACTTTAGCAACCAGAACACCTTGGCTCACTAAACACAGAACACACAATGATAATCAAGAGTCACGGAGCTGAAACTAGAAATAGAGCCTAGCAGTAGACATGTCCTTCTCCTCCCCTCCAGCTTCTAAGGGGCAGGCTACAGTTGGGCTAAATCTTTGCACAACATTAATCTTTTGACTGAGGAGGAGTGAGTATTAGCTGCTGCTTCTGAGAGTTTTAAAGCACATGTAATTTGAGCACACCCCTTGTTTTTGTTTTGGGATCTCAGCAGCTCCTCTGGATGGTTGACACAGTGGTTTCCTGGAAACTGACAAGAAGAAACTCAAAGAAAAGTACTAGGCTTAAGTTATGCTAGAAAGTTGTAGCGGCCTAAAGGGAATAAAAAGCAACCTTTGTCAATTGCCTCTGAGCTGAACATGGCAGGACCCTGACCAAGAGGGTCTCTGGTTTCCTGGCTAGAAGGCTGATGGGGCAGAATCAAATGAGGTGTAAAATTACAGCCCTAAAAAAGAAAACCAAATCCCAAAATACAGTTTCTACAAGGAAAACTTGGAGAATTCCATAAAGCGAGTAAAAGATTATAGCTATCTGCAGGGAAGGTGAAGCAGTAAAAGGCTATCAACTGTGCAGCTCCGTTATATAAAAAAGGCTTAGTCATTGTCAAGATTTTTAGCAGGTGTAACAATAACATAGTTTCATTTCGTAATCACAAAGAGATGTAGGAAAGCCTAGATCAGCGGTTTGTATTTCTATGCTACTTTTCCAGCCAGTTAGTGGGAAAAAACAAAACACTAACCCACCCCTTAACAACAACCAGATAACAAACACTTGTGCTTGGCAGAGAATGGCATTTTAGGAAAATGACCACAGTTCCTATGTTACCTTTTGTTTCTGTTTCTGCAAAGCTGCCTCCAAAGACTCTAACTGGAATTGTCTTTGCTGACGCTCCTTTTTAAGCTTGTCTCCTTGACTTTCCAGCTCATGAATCTTCTGAAGGACCCTGGAGGAGAGGCCTTCTTTCCATTCCTCCACAGCCCAGCTCATATTGACAAGATTCTTTAATACAAAATGTATAGTGCTACACCTGAAACACAAAGACAGCTACAATTAGACCTTGGAAGAGGGTAAATAAGCCTCCCTTTAAATAAATTGCATTTTAAAGCTTAGCAGTGATAGAATACTGCATTTCACAACCCTGCAGGCTTCCCGATCTAAACACCAAGCAGCAACTTGAAAATTAGGTCCTATTTTGACACACTTCTGACCAGCTAAGATGAGATTTAAAAGCCTCACGTTAACACATCTCCTAACAATAACAGGGTTTGCCTTCTTTTAATTGCCTTGGGCTGCTGTGTTTCATAAAGCTTCTCTCCACATTTTATTTTGATGTTCACGTGGCACAAAGTCATCAGCGCTTCGGGCTGCAAGGTGCTTTTGCGGTGCCTAACCCCAAAGCCTTACGGACACCCACGGCTTTGTTCAGGGGCAGTGATGCTTCTTCCCCTGCAGAAGTTTCTCGAAGCGCTGCCCCTGAGCGCGGGGCCCCGGGAACGCTCTCTGCCGGCAGAGCCAGCTGCGGGCCGCTCAGCCCTGCAACACACGCCGGACACCCTCACAGGACGCTGCTGTGTGCTGCTGGGTTGCTCCACCTGCAGAGGATCCGCCCCAGGCTCAGTCCCCCGGGACACCCGCACAGCTCAGAGATCAGCCCCGACAGACAAGCTACCTCACGGGAACCACAACTAGACACCAACGGCGGAGCCCACGCGGGACCGCGGGGCTCGGGGTGTCACCAACCTCCTCTGAGCTCGACCCTCGGAGCAGGGAGCGGCCCCAGGATGGAGCACAGCCCACCGGCCCCTCAAGGGGAGGCACCCCCGCCCGAAGGGAAAAGCGCGGGCAGCGCCCCGCTACCGGCGCTCACCCGTTCGTGCTGCGTGACCCCCTGAACCGCGGCCGCGCAGAGGCTGACGGCCGCCCCCAGCGCCCCCCCGCTCGCTATTAAACGCGACCGAGGTCCAGCAGCTGTCAGACTGCTCAGCTCCGACCCCCACAGCCCCTCATGGCCGGTAGCGGCCGGTAACTCGCCCACGCAACGGCGCGCCCGAGCGCGCTCACTGATCCCGCCGCGACGCCGCCCGCCACGCGGACCGCGCCTCATTAGCGATGAGGACGCAGCGCCGGCTAGCCGGCCGCCGGGATTGGCTGGCTCCGAAGTAGTCAAACTCTATTGGAGGTGGCAGCGCAGGGGCGGGGAGAAGGTGGCTCGTGACGACCGTCCTTGAGGGTGCTCCGGACTCCGCCCCGGGGGGAGAGGCGCGGGACCGAGCCCCTCCCGCAAAGGCGGAGCAGCGGTAGAGCCCCGCGGTGCGGCCCGGCCCGGCGGGAGGAGAGGGCTGTGAGGAAAGCGCGGACGTAGGGGCAGCAGGGGTCGGGCTTGAAACAAACCGGTGCTTTCCGTCAGTGTCTGGGAATTGTGGAGGTGATTGTTATTCCACCTGATTAAATGTCTTGCCTCCCGTCATCATTCTGAGACTATTTACTCAAGCACTGCTCTTTTAGTCATAGTCAGGAAATCGAGTTAAAGAACCATCCAGTTTGCCTAGCACTTGTAATTATTTTTGTTACTCTCTGTTGGCTAGAATTCTTGAGGTCTTTTCTAAGAGGCTCTCAAGATTCCGTGATTTAGAGCATCCCACGATTTAGAGCAGGGAAAAGTACCTCAGCCTTGTGAAGTGGCTTCTCTCCGCCCTTGAAATTCCATTCAGTTCTTACCAAATGTTAAAAATCACCGTTTAAGTTTTCTCACCTGCATTCCATACCATAATCTTTGGTAAAGGGCCAGAACAGTCAGTAGAACACAAAACCCACTAAAGGTTGGATTCATATTTCTGCAGCTTGTGTCAGAACACATGATGGAAGAAAACCAGAAGGGAAAGGAAAGAGCTTCTGATAAGAAAATCCCACCCTGCCTGGACACTACAAGGAGCAGAAACCAGACAGAGCTTCTCCCCCATATTCTTCCTTGCCAGACTCAGAATCTGTCAGGTAAAGCCCATTTCATGTATATATATACACATATACACACACATCAAAGAGCACCTGAAGAGCTGGAGCAATCCCATTCACCCAGAGAAAGAGAAATGGGCCAGGCACTCTGTATCTGAAGTGGTTCTAGCTTCCCAGCTTCCCTGTTGAGGTACTAGAGAGGCAGACACACTGCCAGGTCGAGAGTGAAAGAGAAGAAAGCCCGATCTTTTCCCCTAGCCTCACCCAAACCCCACCCTGTACACTAAGTGATGCCTCTTGCCTCTGGAAAACAAAATTCTCCATCTCTGCCAATGCAGGGAGGTAACTGAGAAGATGGCAGTTTGGGTGTTAGCACTGGAGTTGCAAGATTAGGTCTGTGCTAATAAAGCCCAGGGAGCTACTGTTGTAAAACACGATGTTTGATTGCTTATATACCCTTAGATGTCCTGTCCTTCATACAATTGTGTTTCTCCACAGAAACCATACTTTGCTCAGTGAGTAGAACAAATATGAAAGAGGGTGCCATTAGGATGCCCAGAGAACCTTACACTCTAGATTTCTTAACTGTCTACTCTTACCCTCTTAAAAAAGGTTGAAGTGACCTGCACAATCTTTTTTACAGCTAATTAACAAAATCAGAGACCACATCATATCACAAATTATAACTATGTTCCCAAAGGAAACGGCGTTTCTCTAGTATTATATTGTTCCTTACCTACTAAGGGAAACTCTTACTGAAGTGCTCATATTGGCTAGGGTCAACTGGATTAGTGGATAAAATACCTACAGCTGCCCTACTGATTGGTGATCACATTGTCTAGTATAGCCCACTGGACACCAGTGGGTAGGTTTCCCAGTACTGAGAAGGTGACTGAGGTTACCTGGCTCATTTAAGGTGACACAGTGAATCACAGGCAGGTGCTGGACAGGAACCCATGGGTGGGGCTCTGTGGCAGTTTAGGACACCTGGAGGCAATGTTGCCACATTCCCACCCTCCCTCCTGTCCCCCACCTGCACACGGCCAGGGGTCCCTTATGACAGCTTCTGTGCTGATCAGAGCAGCCAGGTGAGATGGTTAAACTGGTAAGGGGTATTGTACTGTGCAAAGACCTTTCTGGGAACATCAGCTTGCATACAGCTTGGGTCTCCGAACTGCTGCACTGGGGGGTCAGACAAATGCCTGACCCAGATCAACAGATGGAACGGGGATATGCAGGAGAGAGTGACAATGCCTGCCAGCTTAGATCAGTTAAAATGTTATGTAACAAGGCCCTAAGTCCCCATGCTTAAATCCCTAACATCTGTCTGTCATAAATGATAGTAAGAGACCTTCCCACAGTAAAAGCATTTCTGTGTTTTAGAACTTGTGTGTTTTACAAAGAAAAAACTATCTTACAGCTTCTGCTTTCATTTAAGTGTCTTTTACATATTAAGTGCAATTACTCTGAATGATTTTCATCTGAAACTATTATCTGACTGTTGCATGCAGGGTAGCATTATTTTAATAGCCTGCAAACTTCTGCAGAACTGTTAACCTCTGAATTTCAAGCTGCTGAGCAGTTACACTGATAAACCCCATTACCAGAAGAGCTGAAGAGTAGACAGTTAAGGAATCTTTAGTGTACGGTTCTCTATGCATCCTAATGGCACCCGTTACCACAAACAATAGTAAAATTCTTTAACAATATAAAGAATTGAAAGTAAGGAGGGATTGTTAGTTGTTTAACACTTGTTAGTGTATTATAAGAGTGGAGGAAGAAAGCAGATGTATTTAAAAAGTTTGTTATTTAAGTGCACCCATACTGTCTTGACCTGAAGAACTGTGAATGGTTTGCCGCTATTAGCAATGGTTATGGTAGTGAAAAGGTACTTGTGTCTTTCCTTCCTGTTATAAAACCATTATTTTTAAGCACTTTGAATACAGCCATTAGCATAACACTCATAGAACTAACGTGCAGTGAAGAAAATGATAAACAATTACAGCAATTACATTATGATATGACACATCAAGTCCATACTGTCTAGGGCTTCAAATTACCAGTTACTGAGCTGTAAATAAGACTGGAACTCTTTTGGTTCTTCATGGTAAATTCCCTCTCTTCATAGTTCTACTTCCAGTTAGAAATGGCGACACCAAGCAAATCTTTCACACTACAGATATTAACACCAATAAATAAATTTGTGATACTGTCAAATACTGCTACATCTTATGAGTGAGTTGTAATCAGGTTTCAGGGGGCATTTGGTGAGATAGGAACCTATTTCCTTTATGGCCCTCCCTGACTTTCATGGGTTCGTAGCTTGCACCTCCTTTGGCCCTTATTTCTGTAAGGATTGTATTCTTAACCATACACAGGTACATCTACTCTGAGTATCAGTCTTTTCAAGCAAGAGAGAAAAGTGGTTAAGAAATAAGTGCACTACGTATAAACTAAAAGACCTTTCATCTCTGCCTCTTTCCATCTTAACTACCAACGTTTTTTTAAATGGGGTATGTAGAAAACGCCCACTAGTGTGTTATGTTACCTCTTTCTTTTCTAAGGACTCTCTAGATGCCCCTTTGATGTAGGCATCATCTGAGAATCTATACTTGCTTCTTACTCTGTTCATCTCCTGGTCAAATCTTTTATCAGTCGGTGAAATAATCCAGAACATCACCTACACTATCCACTCACCTACACTAATCAAATGACTTATTAACCTCTACCTATCTTAATGCTCTACCTAGAATCTTCCAGTGTTTTTCTGTTAAAAGGTTGAATAGATAAGACAAAAGTATGCCTCCTTATCTCACACACATCGTAACTCAGCGCTACTTCTGCCATTTTTACAGGCAATTTCTAGAGTGAGTTTTCAGTCACCCAACTAATTGCAGTGGGAAACCATCTCAAGCAGCCATAGTTTATGAACCACGAACTGAAATGATTAAATAGAATGAGTAAATACAAGTAAATATGCAAAAAACAACTGCATTCTACATCATAATGACTTGGGTTATCATTTGATCTCCTCACCTATTCCAAGTCTAAATTCCACCAGTTTTACTGGTATTTCTTATAGCATTTTTGTATTAATGCTTTCTAGAAAAATGTTTGGGTGTAATCTTTCCAGGGTATCTACTGTATCATGCAAATGACAGTCAGCACAGAAAATAATCAATATTTAAACATACTTCTCAGCATTCCCAAATCATTCTAACAGGAAGCTTGCTCTGAGTTAATTTTCACCAAAAGTGAGAATGAGAATCAGGGCTCTATTAGAAACAATATACAGACTTGAAAAAGCTGAGGTACATTTAGCTGAGTTTCTGTTCTTTTACAGTGCCCTTCGCTGGTTATTTCAGAAAGTCTTAAAAATCAGAGTTTCACAGTACTCTCATATCCAAGCATGGTCTTACACCCATTTCACAGATATGCAAACATTAATGGCTGAAATTAATCAAGTTTGTGACTGTCCCATAACCACATTTTAGACCATAACATTAGCTCTTTGCTTTCTCAAGAACCCATTTATCTCAAAGCGGCAACCAAATTTTTCCAACTGGGTGCCCACAGTCAGGTACCTAAATCCATGCTGAGACACATAAAGATTACAATTATCAGAGGTAAGCAGCCGCTAAAATATCTACAAATCCATGGTGTACGCCAACTCCTAGGCATGCTGCTAAATAAGCTAAATGAACTTCTCTTAAAAGCTAGTGAATTTCTTTGATCAGTAGACCTCTGTTTTTAGAAATCTGAAGACCTAACGACAATGCTAAATGATACATTTAAAAGTATCCAAATTGTTACTCCATGCAAACTGGAAAAATGTTATTAATTCTGTCATTAGACTACTCAAGCTTGGACAGCAGTAAGAGTTGCACAGAAAGGTGTATTGCTCGTCTAAATCCCACCTGGAGTACTTACAACCATGGAAACAAAAGTTCACTACTTTACTCACAAATGCTAAAAAGTTTTTAATTTTACAACTCTTAATGAAGATCTGAAAAGAGACACAGATACTAAGTCAGTCGTCAGGCAGAATGCAACTCTAAGCAAACTAGAATATTCAACACAGCATAGTTTATTTGCACAGATAATCAACCAAGACTTTTTCTGGTCTACAAAACTGGGTGCTGGCTTACTCCTGATAAGCCATAGAGCGCTATAACATGTTAGCTCATGCTTGGTGGCAACAGATTTGTTTGCCAAGATTGTGTAATCCAAATTCCTTTTCTAGGAGATGATTTTGAGAAGCACTATTAAATGGAATAATTAATGAGAACACAGAATACTAGAGAAGTAAATTTTGTTTTTTTGCTTGTGGTAAGCTTCAAACATTAAAAATATCAATTTATGAAGAACAATTATGAATTTAGGAATGGGAATTTCTGCTAGTGCACTAAGTTTCTGCTTCTGTTACAATCAGGTCAGCGTACCCAGCTGTAGCACATGACAGAGATTTTAGGAACACAGTTAGGGTCACATTTACAATACAAATCGGGAATGTGTTGCAACTGCATTCTTTGATTTGATTGTAATGTAGATGACTGTAAGGCTAATTAAACATCATCTACTGTTCACAGGAGAAACCACCAGCTGTTGCTTAAGCACAGTTTAAAGACAGTTTTATATGAAACAGGTTATGACATGGTTTCACTAACCAAGGACTGAGATTTTTCCATGTTATAACAAGATTCTAGAATTACTTTAGCCTCGGTTAAAACACATTCAAAATATGTTTAATACAGGTCTTGCTAGCAGGGTGCTAAGACACTTCAAAATTCATTGCACGTAGCTTCAGGTAACACTGACATTATAAATGTCTACTGTATTTTGACCCAGGTAAAAATCAGTTTTCCTCTGCTGAGAGTTAACCATTTGGATTAAGCTGAATGGTGTTGAGCTTTTATTTTCACAAGGGTTTTGAGACAACATTCAGGCCTGTCAAATCCAGATTTGGGAAGAAAAAAAAAAATCTCGCTTTCATCTGCAAATCAAAAAGCACGTTCTTAAGATTGCTATCATTATCTCAATTTTCAGAGAAGAGACACAGGGATGTGCTGCTACATGCCCAAGATCAGACCAAAGACTTAGGTAGCTAAGGTAACTGAGGTGCAGCCCTATGTCAGTAAATTAATTCCCATCTACTCTCCTGTTTTGTAGAGCATCTTAATATAATAATCCTGATTAAATTGTAGAAGAAACCAGTATAAAAATTAACTTACACCAGAACAAAGGGAATATTTTGGAGGTAAATTCCATAAATCATTACAGCAAGGCAATAAAGTCTCTAAATACAATTTAGAGTTGTCACCTTCTCAGAAAAGAAGAAAAATTTCGTTAAAATAATTCCCTAGCAACATAGAAAGATAATACATACGATTGACAGAAGATTGACCATCGAAGTTTTCTGGACAAATTTGAACCAGCACAGGGCTTTGGAACCAAGTCAGTGATTTGTATCATTTTAACATCACATTTTTGTAACAGCATGAGTAACATCTAATTTTAGTATTTTATGAAACCACTCCCCAGGTAGCAGGTAGGAACTGTTGGTTTTAATCCCAGGGTCATATACTCCTGGCAGCTCTTGGGGAACAAAGATGTATGTAAAGATTCCAGGTTTCCATTGTCCTAGAAAGCAGTAGTAGCACCAATACAACCAATTTCCTCATGGAAGATTCTTTGTAGCAACTGGCTATAATCTCAGGGAAGCTTGGCATTTCCAAAGCTCTACTGCTACAATCTCTGAGAGTCTAATACAGTCATTAATCACCGCACTAAGTAATCTCATGAGAGAGTAATGGTCTTCACCATCCCCAGTTTCAGGAGCTTCTCTTGGTTGGATAAGTTTGAAATACATTTCATTTTGCTGAGTTTGCTGAGCTGACCTTCTAGTAAAAGCTCTTTCTGACAAGCAGTCTGATTTTATTTATTCTAGCTGGTTTTATTTCTTCTAGGGGACTCCATGCTGCAGGTACTCAATACAGAAAATCTCCCATCCAAAATCTTTCCTTGTCAGCATGCTTCCTAACTGTCATTAAATGAGTTTTCTTCAAATGAAGGGAGACTTATGGAAGTGAAAGTGACCAGCTGCAAACCAACCAAAAGACTTAAAGTAGCCAGCACACCACCTTGAGGCACAGATGCAAAAGACAATATATATTGTCTTAAAAACAACATCCTTACACCTGCCTCAGCATGGGGAGAACCTGACAGGGACCTGACAAGTTAGAAGTTAACTAACCCTAGTTTTGATGCCTGCGACCCTCACATGCAACTCTTCACTCAGTAAGGGAAAGCTGTTTTCTAGCATAAAGCTGCAGCTCTATGATCCACCTTATCATCTCATTCCAACACCTGATGTTTCTTCCCGATTGTTACTCAGAGCTCTGTATCTATACGTGGTCAAGTGTAATTCAAGTTAAAATCTTAAATGGTGTCACTTTCTAGTGCCTCTGTGCAGCCCTATGTAAAATGGGGATAATTACTTCACTAAACATTGTACAAACACCACACCTTGAGAGTCTCTGCCGAAAGAGTCCTTCCTTACAAAACGTAATTATATTATTATGCCAGAGGTAAGGCACAGGCCTGTGATTCCACATACAGTATTTAAATAAATACAATTACTTATCTATCAAAATCAAGAATCTGTGCTATTTCTCCCTCTCTCACCTCCTGATGCTCTTAGTAATCCTTACTCCAACGGATCTGTTCACATTCAGTAAGGTGTACAAAGAGCAAAAAAGCACAGCAACTCAAAAACAGTATAAATTATAATTTATAATTTATTTTTCACAACTTCCCCTGTTTCTAACAGTCCTTAAGCTCAGGTGTCACCAGTTTCAGAAGGATACCTCCCTTTGACATTTCTGCAGGTGCCCACTGATACCAGAAGCACTTATAAACACTTTTCAGCATGTGGTTAACTTTAAATAAACGTAGTCTAAAGCAAAAATATTTTTGCATATTGGCCATTGGCTACAACAGGCAAGAGCATCTACACATCACTTCTAATGCTCACACCATTCTTAAGCCTCCTTGGTCTGCTGTGACCCATCCAGCATCTCTTTATAGCCCCAGCCTGCCTGGCAGCACTCCTGCCTTCCTACAGCATGGAGGGCTCTCTGCCCTTCTCTTCCTTCCAGCAGATATCAGACCGGCTTTCCCACATCTGCCGAGCACCAGGCGTCCTGGGCATTCCACGGAGTTATCGCGCTTCACAACCACTCCAGGTTTTTTCCTGTTGCTTTCCAGCGAGGAACATTCACGATGGCAGCACCACGGGTGCCTCTCCATCGCACCTCCCGCAGCAGCCCTCCGAGAAGGGGGAACACAGGAGCTCCAACGCCCAGGCGTGCACAGCCTGCCCCAGCGCCGCTCCCCGCTCACTCCTTCCCCCTCTCCCGAGGCCTGCCCAGCGCTGCCCCAGCGCCCCGCTGCACCCAGGGCCCCGGGCTCGGCCCTGCCCGACCCCCTGCAGCCGCGCGCCGGGCCAGCACGTGCGCGGAGCCGGGCAGCGGCTCGCGGCCGGGTTCCCTCAGCGGGGGGGCGGGACAGGACGGGCCGGGATGCGGGAGGAAGGCACCCCCCCGCAGCTCTGCCCTCCTCGGGAGAGCCGCAGCCAGCACCCGCCCGGATTGGCGGGAGCTGCGCCCTCCTCTTCCTCCCTCCTTCTCCCTCCTCCGCGGTGTGGGTTTCAGCCCTCCTCCTCCTCCTTCCTAGGGGAGGGGATGGGGGCGGGGGGGGATAGTTAAAAANATCCCAAGTCGCGTTCCCGACGTCTCCGGGCCCCGCGGCCGCAGCGGCCGCCCCACATTCCTGGCATTCCTGGGCCGTGACTCCCCGCGCCGCCCCGGCCCCGCCGCCTCCGGCTGGCTCGCCCGCCCGCCGGCCCCCCTCGCCCCCGCGGGACACCCGAGCCCTTCCTCCCCCCCTGCCTCCCTCCCTCCGTCCTCCCGCACCCCGCGGGCCGCAGCAGGAGCTCCGGGCGGCCCCCCCTCCAGCTCCCGGCCGCCCCGCCGAAGTTCCCCGCGGTGCCCGGCCGGGGCGGCGGGAGCGGGTCTCCCTTCCCCACACGGCCACCGGGGAGCGGCCCAGCTGCTCTTCCCCGCCCGCTTCGGGTCCCGCCGGCAGCCGTCCGCCGCTCTCCGGGCCGGGACAGCCGCCTCCCGCGGGCGCGCACAAAGCTGGGGCCGCCGAGCAGGTAAGGAGCCGCCGCCGCTGAGTTTTGCTGGAGTTTGGGCTCGGGAGCGTCTGCCCCCCCCGCGCCTCTCAGGCAGCCGCGCTGGCTTTGAAACAGTCCGAGTTGGGGCTTTTGCTCTGTGTGTGCGACGTTTGTGTGAGGCTCCTTGTAATGTACAGTTACAGCTCCGCGGCATCTACACGCTGCTGTTTGTAAATTACGAAAATAGCAAAGCTTAGGTTCCTTACAAATGCCAGTCCGTGACCTGCGATAAACAAGCCTCGGACAGCCCGTCCAGCTTGTGAATTTAATCTGCTGGGCACCCAGATAACGCGGTATTTGTGTAGTCGAGAGGTATTTGTAAATAGCCAAGGAACGGGCAGGGCTCTCTGCCGGGCTGCCGGTATTTACACCGCGGCATGCCCGTGTTTGGCTTCCCCCCCTCCCCGCCCAGGGGTTTACCTTCTTCTTTGTTAGTTACAGTCAACTAAACTGGCCGCTCGTCTTCAGCAACTGTGTAACGCCGAAAAGATCGCAGCGAGGCAGGGAAGAATGACGTCTGCTCTCATTTCTGATGTGGCAAAGTCAATGAATTTTTAGGGTCTCAAACTAGCTCTCTTCATTGGAGTGTGTTTGGGACAAGCGTTACCTAATGTATGTGTGGTGTGTGGATGTAATATATGCTGGAGCTTTCCTATCCACAACGTTTTATCTCTTGGTTTGCATAAAATAATCATATGTTTCCATTCTAAGCATCGCTTTGGTTGTTTATAACTTTAACAAGGTGGGACCAAACAGTGACCAGTAAAGGCTCAGATTCAGTAAGTTGTTGCTCCAAAAGTTTTCTGGGATTTTTGGCACATTGCCTGAAACCATAGCCGAAAGAAATACTTTTACCAGAAGCCAGTTCTTTTTTCTTTAAGCTCTGGGCAGGGAATCACTGCAGGATTGGGTTGTTCTGAAAGCACTGTTATATGCTGAAATTCTCTGGAGTTTGGAAAAATATACATATAAAATGGCTCCCCCCAAATCACAAGTCACCACCTGCCAACCTCCATGTTATGAAAGAAGGCAGTCAGGTCTTTTGGGGAGAGATGCGAGGGGTGGCCGTCCCCGCCGGGACAGCTCTCTGTTATCTGGCTGAGAACATCATATCAAATATGAGTGACCAAATACAGATTATACAGCTCTTGCTTTTGCCCTCTGGGGGGTCTGTAGCTGCCATCTAGTACTTGTTACATGGTGTAAAATACAGCGTGTGTTGGTGTTATAGTAATGCAAATCAGCTTAAGGCCCTGTTCTGTTATTGGCGGTACTTTCTTCAACTTTTTTTGGTTTCTTCAGGAGGCTGTGCCAGAGTTGCTTACAGGCAGAGGGCACTTGTGTGTATCTAATGGGTCATAATACAAAAGCTGGGAGTTTGCATGCTTATGGTTTGAGCACAGTTCATCAGCTAAAAGGTAGTCCCCAAAATCTGTCAGAGCTTGTGGCTGTCAGTTCTGTCGCTGCATTTGTGTGCGAGAAGCTTGGAAGCACGACTGTCTAGTGGTGCAGATCAAGGCCAGAACAAGGACTGCAGGGCTGATCTCTGAACTGGGCAAACTGAGCTTTTTTGTGTCCATTATCTTACAGTTTTAAATGTGTCTTGTAGATGTTTCTGTAATAGTAGCAGAAGTAGCTTTGGTGCAGTATTGCTCATTAGGGCTAACTAGTGACCAATGTTCATACTGAAAACTGAGTTTTCTCCTGGTTGTTCTTGTCCAGCAGAAGCCTGTGAGTCAGTTATCGTGTGTTAGGTATAGCATGGCTTTCTATGAAATACGTCTGCTTTTGTGCACTTAGCAAATTGTCTTAGCCGCTAGTGTCTCCTCCAATCTTGGAGAAATTATTTAATATAGAAAAAGGAGTTGCCTACGTACTTCTGGTAACTGTATGGTTTCCTGGTTCTATGTTTGTTTGGTACCACTACACCCAAAGGGGCTGCTCTTCATTCTGTTTCTCTTCATATCGAGTGAGGCTGTGTTTGATTAAATGTTACTTAGGTAGCTAATTTTGATCTGGATTTAAGTTTATCATAGATATATGCTGTGTGAAAAGTGTACTTGAACTCCAGCTCCTCAGATGGAGGCAAGTTCTTCTCTGTTGCAAGGGTTACTCAGCTGAGGGGCTTTTATAAACTGCTGGTGGTATACAAAAGCTAAAGTTTTCAGCAGGCAGTGCTGCTCAGTAGCATATGGGTCCTAGTCCTGCAAAGACCCACCCATGTGCTTAAATTCACATTCATGACTAGTGCTTTTGAAACCACGGAATGTCTTTTATATACATAATAATAAACATGTATGCAAGTCTTTGTAGGAGCCAGGCTAAAATACTTAGTATGCAATATATTTGCGCATGTGTATCCAGCTCAGTTATAAGAAGATTCAATAAAGGCTTAATTTTTATGCTGAACAGATGCCATAAAAAATCTTTTTAATGTCTAAGTCCACTGTGAAGTGTAGCATACCTTGGCTTTTTATACTTTGTGGACTTCCACTGGAAGAGCTCCTACTCTTTGAAAACAAATAGTTACCCTGTAGATGTTCCTCCTGCGAGGAGTATGCCTGTGCATGAGATTCTCTGAAATTTTGTGTGAAAAGGTCTAATTCAATTTTTCAAGTCTACGGATTGTCTATTCAGAGACTCTGTGAAAGCTGCTGCTTCTACCTCTTAGATTGTTTTTAAAAAATTATTTAAAAGATAAAAGTTAAAGACTAGATCCTAGAGGAACTGAGGTAGACCTGAGCTGAAGTCCAGGATAGTGATAACAGTACAATTTTGGTTCCACTAGCTAACCCCATCCTCCTGTGCCTAGTGCAGGAGACCTCAAAACTCAGTGGGCACTCATACCTTCCTCTGGTTGTGCGGGATCCAGTCCGTGCCCAGAGGGAGTGGAGGCTGTCCTGTGGGGTGCCCATCTCCTGGCTTGCTGTGCACTTGGAACTGAAGAGGTAATCTGTGAGGAGACGTCTTCCATGCTCTGAAGGAACAGCGTTCCTCACAACTGTGGAAGTAGCCCTGAGAGCAGGAACTGCAGGCTATGGCTCTTCCCCTTTCCTCTGGGCTGTAGAAGGTGTGAGGAGAACTCTGGAGAGTGAAAGGATCGATGACTTGTATGTCCAAGTGTCCAAAAGATGACATTTAGGTGCTTTATCAGGTTATGGGGGTTTTGTTGACTGGTCTTCATCTCTTTTGTGAAATGGTGTAATTTTGAGGCAGCAACATTGCATCTTTATTTTTGGGTTGTTTGTGTTACTGGGATGGTTATTTTCATTTTTCCTGTCTCTTGATAATGTTTGGTTTGACTGTCTGGTCTTTATGGATAGTTTATTTTTTTCTTTCACTGTAAAGCTACCTGAAAAAATGGAGTTTATGACTGAAATGTCTGGATAGTTTTGTAATAATAAGCAACCAGAACACAAAATTGGAGCTTGCTGAAAATTTTTAAGCCATAAGATGTAACAAGGGACAGCTTGTCTTAAATATATGAGGAATCAAAATTGGTTTTGACATTATTTTTATTTTTTGGATGAAAATCAGGTTTGGCATTCCTTTTCTTCTACTTGCACTTTTGTTAAAATAAACCTTTAGGTAATTTTAATCTGCTTATTCACAGTTGATGTTTTGGCAACCAAGAAATCTCAGTATTGGTTTTACTGTTTCCTTTAAGATAGCACAGTTTGAGCTATTTTTCTTTTGAATTAATGAGAATGATTTTCCCTAGCTAAATCTGTTGGGTTTTACTTGTTAATGTGTAAGGGAATAAGGTTTTAAAGCAAACTTACTAAATTCAGGGATGACTACATGTGAAGGTTTGAAGAATTAGGAGCATGTTAAAATGTCATTGTCTTCAACTTTCAGTGTCCATGAATAATATAATGGAATTTGGCTCAGCTTTAGTTAATTGAAAAGATTAGATTGTGGTCAAGTAAAGGTAACGTAACTGTGCAAATGCAACGCCTTGCATGCTGAACAATGTTGGTTGGTGTTTTTGGCTTTAGATGCAGAGGAATGTAAAGAAGGCTTTAATATTGCTCTTCAAAGTGTTTCTCAAGGTCAGCAAATCAATGCTAAAAGTGCTATCTGGAATTACGGACACAAGACTGTGATGCAGCACAAAACATGTGAAAGGAACGTGCATTTTTGTTTTAAAATATATTTTCCCACCTATCATTGCTGCACTAATAAGCTATTGTATATATTATAGTCAACTATGTATGTGCAAATTCTGAAAAAAAAGTGTACTTTTCTTATGACTAAGAATACTTTTTTTTTTGTCAGTAGCAGTATAAACCGTAAATTACCATGTGATGTAGAAACAACTCTGAAAAGAAGGTGGTGAATGTGTATGTTGGTGATCTAATAAACTGGATGAATGATGGTGTGCCAAAACTTGCTAATGATGCAGAAGTATTCGGATTAGGCAAGACTGAAGAAGACTGAGAAATTGCAAAGGGAATCCAAGAAAGCTGGGTAAAAGGGAAGCATAGCAGATGATGTTGATAAGGTCAAGAATATGCATGTTAGAGGGAATAATCAAATTACTTGTTCATGCTACTGGATTGTAAATTGACTATATTTATTAAGGTGGGGAGGAAGACTTCAGCAATGTTTTATTTGAACTTGTGCACCTCCTTAATGCTTAGAATGGGTCAGAAAAAAATGCCACAGTTGTTGTGTAATGCTGTGTTAATAACAGAGAAGATGTTATTAAACTGGTGCTTATATTCACCTGGAATAATCAATTTGTGATCTTCTATCAAAGAAGAGAGGTTGGAAAATATTCAAATGAAGTTGGCCTGAAAATATTAGTGTAGCTTTGCTTCAAGGAGGTCAATTAGAGGAGGTAGGATATATGTGGAAAATAATGTTTGGCCATTAATAAGTAATAATCCCCTTTGATACAATGACTAGTTATAGGGAATAGTTTAAAAGACAATATATATTAATACCATTAAATCACAGTTTAAAAAAAATATAAGTAATTGTAATGCTTACCACTAAAGGAGAGCAGGCAAACCAAGAGCCTGGTAGAATGAAAAAAAGTGAACTGTTCCTAAGGTCAGAAAGAACAGTCACAGCTACAGCCAAAGGGATGTCAACAGTGATGCTGTAGGGCATAAATTAACAGTATCTGGTGGGCCTTCAGAAATATACCTTAGGACAGATCATGCTGTTAGTGTCTGCTGTGATATTTCATATGTTTTCTTCTGGAAGACATAGGGTAAGCTGCTGTTAGAAACAGGGTATTGGGCTGATGATTTGACCCACTATAGCCATTTAGTTTCTGTATTGTACATTTTAATGGACAAGGATTATTTTGTAATTTATATAGTTGATACAAATATTTTTAAATTCTGTAACAGAATGATAATTGTGTATCTGACTGTGACAAACAGATGGACTAGTTATTGGAGGTAACTAGATCTATAGCTTAAAGGGTCTTTCGAAGAAAAGATTGTCAAAGCAATTAGTGTAGCAACACCATGGAATTCTTGCACACCTGTAGACTGTAAAAGTTAATCTGTCGCAGAAGAGAAAGTGGGGAAAGTAGCAGGCACCGTGACTGATCTAATAATCAATACTTCATGTTAACAGATTAGTGTATGTAGGGTATAACACAGCTAAGTTTTGTCCGTAGACATTTCAGAAAACTATACTGTACTATAACCCAAAGTATAGAAAGCAAAGTCCCTTGCAACTTTCAGGTGGTCTGACCAGCCCGAATGAGCTGTCTTGCTGGCTGCCTGGCAGCCTACAAAATAAATGTGCACTGATTTTCTGAAGTCCCTGCGGCAAAGGTTGAAGCTATTTTGAAGCTTGCACTGCTTTTCTGAACTCAGAAAATAAGGATAATGGGAAGTCCCTCCTTTGTGAAGTTGCAGAAGGGTGATGTCCTCTTCTGGGACTCCATCCTTTGAACATTGGGGTTGATTGAAAGTAGCTACCCAAAGGACACTGGGTAGGGCCTCAGCCCAGAACTTGGCTGTGTAGGAGAAGTGTGAGGTTACCAGTAGTTGTTTTACCTTGTGTGTCATAGTTTGACCCCAGCCAGCACCGCACAGCCCCTCATCCACTTCCATGCCCCCGGTGGGATGGAGGAGAGAATTGTAAAAATGAGAAACTCATGTGTTGAGGTAAAAGCTGCTTAATAAGTAAAACAAAAGCTGTGCACGCAAGCAAAGCAGAACAAGGAGTTCATTCATCACTTCCCATGGGCAGGCAGGTGTTCAGCCATCTCCAGGAAAGCAGGGCTCCATCATACATAATAGTTACTTGCGAAGACAAACAGCATAACTCTGAATGTCCCCCCTTCCTTCCTGCTTCTTCCCCCAGCTTTATGTGACTGGAGCATGACACCATATGGTATGGGATATCCCTTTGGTCAACTCTTTGTGCACACCCAGCCTACTTGCTGGTGGGGTGGTGTGAGAAGCAGAAAAGGCCTTGGCTGTGTGTAAGCACTGCTCAGCAATAATGAAAACATCCCTGTGTTATCAACACTGTTACCAGCACAAATCCCAACACAGCCCCATACTAGCCACGATGAAGAAAATTAACTCTACCCCAGCCAAAACCAGCATGTCGTGTTTGTGCAATTCTGTCATGTTTTTACAACTGAGAAAATAGTTTGCATTCCTCAGGTTTTTTAGATTAGCTCTTATCATGGAACTCCCTCTTTTGAGAGGAGGCATTCACTGCCTTGTAGATAAAATGCCTTTAGCTTTTTATTGATGGTGATAATTAAGCTAGGTTTTTGGACAAGCCTGGGCAAAATCAGGGGACTTTGCCAATCAAAGATTCAAGTAGTAGAAGCCAGATCCCATTTTTTGATGTCTACCACTACATACCATTTTTATTTTGACCCCTTCTCTTAGCACTTTCGTTTGCTCTTTTGATGCAAACCTGTATCCTGTTGGTTGTGGAAACCCTGCATTTTCTGAGAATGTGAAATGCAGCGCTTACCTCAGGTGCTTTAAAAGGGAGACAATGTAAAGGAATTTCTGCGCAAAACTTTGTGCCTGTTTTTACAAGGACAGAGGGAGAGGAGTGGAAAAGCAATATATCCAGTGGTCTAATCCAGCTTGTGCTAAGGTGGAGTAAAAGTTCTGGTGCCTTCAGTGGGAGCAGGCCTTGAAAGTCCTACCCCAACTATAGAAAAGGGAGATGTCTGAGAAAATCTGACTTCTCTCTTAAGAGCTTTCTGAAATACTCAATGTGAACAGACCCACCTCAGGAGGAAGAACCCTGATGAGCTTTGGGGGTGATGGGAATTCATTTCAAAGGTCCTAGAAAACAGGAATCTGAAATGATTTTTTTTTTTCTTGGTTGGCATACTTTAAGAGCTACTGAGTAGGAATGGTGTCTATTTACATTCTTCATAGTGTTGTGAAGATTCAGTGTGTTTAGGAAAATGTTTTGGTCAGCTTACCAGATAAAAAGGTTGGCTGCTAACCATTAAATGTGTGGCTGATGCAGTCTTTTGCTGGTAGGCAGAAATATTGACTGAGATTTCAGTCCTCTGGTGGGTTCAGAACGGAGGCTGGACAGGGCAAGTTTTTGCTTGTGAGTGAGACAACTCATGTAGACATGTTTGAGTAAAGGTCCTGTGATTCCTTGCACCTTTGCCAAGACTGTGTTGTGGGAATCTGTGATAGCAGAGGAAGGTAAATCACAGTATTGATACTTAGGTGCTGCTTCTTCCCACTTTGTTGGTTCTTCCTGAGGACAGAGAAAGGCAGTAACAGGGTTTTCTTGCAAGTTTTCACCTGTGTGTCCATGGTAGCTTGGCGCCCCAAAATTTGTGCGTGATGGGAAATCTTGTTCATAGAACAGAACTGAAATATTGCAGGAGAGCATTATTAGACAGGTTAGCATCCAAATACTAAGTAGACCTTAATGATTCTGTGATCCTATGTTCATTGCTTTGAATTTCACTTCCTTTTTTTTTTTTTTTAATTAACTTTCTGGCAAACTGGAAAGCATAGAATCACAGGATGGATAATTTAGGTATCTAATCTAAATCTACCCTCTTTCAGCTTAAAACTGTTCCCCCTCATCCTGTCACTACACCGCCTGATCAAGAGTCCCTCACCATCTTTCCTGTAGCCCCCTTTAGGTACTGGAAGGTGCTGTAAGGTCTCCCCAGAGCCTTCTCCAGGCTGAACAACCCCAACTCTCTCAGCTGTCCTCATGTGGGAGGTGCTCCAGCCCTCAGATCATCTTTGTGCTGAACTTGGTCCCACAGGTCCATGTCTTTCCTGTGCTGAGGACCCCAGAGCTGGATGCAGCACTGCAGGGGGGTCTCACGGGAGTGGAGTAGAGGGGGAGGATCACCTCTCTCGACCTGCTGGTCACGCTTCTTTTGGTGCCATTTAAAGAGGAAAGTTATTTTTGCTTGTTACATATTTTACGGCTTTTAGTACACAGTTTAATGTTTCATAGTATTTAATGTTATGCAGAGAAAAGTCTTTAAATAAGTAGACTGCTGCATATGGAGATTTACATTTCATTTAATAATTATTTTTAAAAATTCCTTTCTGTGTTGTAGACTGAGCTGAGAGGTTTAAGAATAGCAAAGGAAATAATATGCATTGAATTAAAGTCTAAGGATAGGAGAAGAAATGGTTTGGTGCAATAGGCAAATGGTGTGTTAGGGAGAGCTGGCATGTATCTGAGGATTTTGGTTTGTTTGGTTATAACCTGCCCTCCTCTGTAGCTGGTTCATTTCTCAGAAGTTCTTCTGGTTTCTGTATTTAATTGGTAAATTGTCATAAACGTGTATTTAAATATGCAAATTCAGGAAGGCACATTTCCTGCAAATTTACAGTTCAGTAATTAAGAGACAGTTTTTTCCGTGGGGAGTTACTGATACCACCTCAGGACCTGACCTGATGAAGTGATGAGCGTTTCCCTGGAGCTGAAGTGGAGGGAAGCACATTCAAGGAGAATACAGCAGCTTGGATTATGAGATCTTCTCTGCTTGCTATATGTTAGTTTTGCTCTAGCTCTCCTTTGTTGCTGGTGTGGTAACTTACACAAAGCTCACAGAAGAGCTCTGAGCTTTTGTAGTATACATTTGCATATAACTCTTCACTGCTGAAAGGGTAAATGATTAATGGGGGTAGGATGTGCTTTTAAAAACCATTAAACATTGCCTAATGATGGCCCAGTTGTTTCTTCTGATGTACAAATGGGTTTATGCGGAGAGACTGATATATTCTTACAGTTTTCCTAGAACCTGACTTAGGTATGAAGATTTTCACCCATACACTAATTAATCTGTCAAAACATCTGACAAGGGGTGGGTACACATGGGAGACAATTAGTCATGTTGCACTATTAGTCAGTAGTGTCAACTTCTGTTGATATTATGTAAGGTTTCTTTCCTATTTTTGTATTTCCAGCTTGCGTTACAATAGAAGTTTGTTAGCATGTGGCTTAACTTTCATGGTAGCTGTATGTGTTGAGTGTCCTTGACATGTACCACTAACTCTTTGCATACAGCTGTGGAATTTTGCACTTCCTTTTTCCTCCCCCAAAGTAATACGCTAAAATAGTCGTGAGTGGCAAGACTGTGAGCTTGCAATAATATAGTAAGTTCCGTGCAAGTAAATCTGCTAAATGAATGGGGTGTTCAGCTAACTTCAGAAAACACTGTCCACTGTTAAATACCTCTTAATTTTGCTTTGTCTGTTCTCCTTAGTAGTGTGGATTTATAATATAATTTATTTTTTGTTTGGGATGGAATCAGAGCAAATGTGTTTCTCAGTCTCTTCATGTTGTATGTTGCAATCAAATAGAGTGATGGAGGATATGACAATGACAAGGAAGGATATCCTCAATTATTCTGATGAAAAAAAACGGGCTTGTGCATGGTTATCTTAAAAAGGCTTTTTGCCACAACCTAACAGAGCTGTGGCTGCAGTTTGGAGTTTTGTTGAGTACCTTTGCAAAAGTTAAAATATGGGAATGGAAATAATACAATGTTTAAAAATCACGTTGAAGAAGACCCTTTATAAGGTTAAGGCAGAATCTAGATTGTTTATCACGAAAAACTTCCTGATAATGAGTTCTGATTTATTGTATTAATCTCTCAGAAACAGTAGCTCTGTTGTGGGGCTACATTAAAATAACACTGGGCAGTCCACTAGAGCATTCAGTGAAGAGTCTAAGTCTCTGTCAGAAAAATGAACAAGGTTCTGGCGTTGTAATCAGGTAGGTCTCTTTCTTCATAGTTGTTTGAAATAATTAAAAAAATTTTAAATTAAAACCATGTGGTATTAGCTCCAGTAGTTGTTATTTTTCTACAGCTCTGTTAAGGATGAAGGTGAGCTGGGTTGTTAAACTTGGGCAAAAGCTTTTTGGGGGGAAGTTGGTTTTTTTAAGACTTATCTTTCATCCCCATAATGGTAGAGAAATATAGGAAAGGCAAGTAAGTTTATAAAATATCAAAGGTATATGGTTTAAGAGTAGTTCTGTCAACTGATGGAAACTATTAATCCGTAGTCTTGCAAATGTGATGTGCTTTGTTACAGGCAATGTACGATTGCATCGTGTGTTGCATATCACCACAACCATTGTGGCATTTTGCACTGAAAAAGTGATGCCTAGACGTGGCTGTGAGCTTTACCTCTGCGGTTTATATCTCTCAGGAGTTAGAAATGTGTCAGACAATGAAAAGGTCCTGTGGTATTTAGGAGAGTTTGAAATACTGGAATCAGTTACAGTGTCTTATTGCAGTATTTATCTGTATATGCCTTTAAAAAGATGTGTCAAATCTTTCGTATTACATTTTCAGTGATTTGTATACTTTCATTGCTTCTTAAGAAACACAGCAATGAATGGTGGTTCCGATGATACGGTGGAAGCGTAAGAAGACTTCATTGAGTATGTGGGAGCAGTTTGTGTACTGAGTTTGTTTAAATGTAGATGCATTAGTGCATGAACAGCGAGAACTTTACAAGGACAAACTGCAAGGTCAGAGGAAATAAAAACCAAAAGAACACCAGATCGCTGTGTCTGGTAAGACTTGAGTGCTGATTATCCTTGTCCTGCCAGGATTATGATGATGACAGTTGTGCCTTGTGTCCCCTGACCAGGTAGGCTATAAGGCACAGGTGACTGAGACTTAGGTTGAATTCAGATGTCTTCCTGGAGATTGTTATGGAACAGCATCATTAGACAAAAGGGGCTCAGGGAGTCTTACGCAAGAGAAGCCAGTGCAACCCACACTGATGCTAAGATAATGAGAGGTTCAGTGTTGCAGTTGGGTACGTACTGGCATTGTAACGCACCTCTCATCATTACGTTACATTCTAGGAGAGCGGAAAATTACAACTCAGTTATTCAAGACTGTAGTAAATCTGGTTAATACCTCATACTTCCGACACATCTGTCAATGTGGTATCATGATTATTTACTTTGGCACTGTAAGCTCCAGGCAGGAAGTCCAGTTGGTGAGCACGGCATCCTAAAGCCTCTGGCGTATGCTTACTGGTCCCGCTGCCGCCAGCGTAACCTGCAACCCTGCTCACCCAACCAGAGGGTTCATGTGAGTCGAGGTTTGCAGGATCAGGACATGAGTTTGTAACAGGAAATTGCATTTCCAAAGGGGAGCGTGTGAAAGGGGTCAGTGACTCTTGACATCTTGTTGAAAAGTATGTTTTGTTGTATTAAACCTGGAGGATTATTACTTGCAAAGTCAATTGCTATGGTTTTATTTTAAAACAAAAAGCTGTAGTGGTAAGACGGATGTGCTTAACCCGAGTTCTTTTAGCACACTTTTTAGCTAGATCTGGGAATAAGTAAACACATAAAATAATCTCTGGTTTTGTCATGTCTTTGGTAGCATGCTTGCTTCCTGTGTTACAAAAGTCATCATTAGATTAGCTGTGTTTAAGCTTCCTGCCTCACCAGGGTTTTTTCCATTATCATTATAATTCTTTCAGGAGGTACTGATATCATGTTTCTGTAATAAAAGTTTTGCTTGAATTATGGTTTGGGGTTTTTTTTTCTCCTGTTGTGGTTATTCTTTTTTTTTTTTTCCCTCTCTAATTTCTTTGTCTAAAATAGCTTTCAAACTCTGATACTCTCTCAGTTTGTGTTTTTTTTTTTTTAATAGCAGATGCTATTGTAATATACAGGCTAAGAAAGCATAATATTACTTCTGCCTGCAGTTGGTGCTCTTTAATAATTTGTACAAAAAGCTAAACAACCTGTCTAGCTGTATCACTTCTTATTCTGGCTCAGTGAAGTACCCCAGGCTTTTAAATAAACTTCTCAGTGTGGTGTATGTGCTGTAAGAGCAGTGCCCTTCACTGTGCCAGAGACTGGTGAGTCCAGTTTGCGTGAGTCAAAAGAGAGCTTTAGCATAGGGCATCATGGTGTGTGTGTTTTGGTAGCTTGCTTTTGGTTTGTTAGATGTCAGGAAGAGGGGGTAAACTCACCTCTGTGGTATCTCAGGTTGGACAATAAAAATGGCATGGACGGTGTTGTTTACCTGCTCTAACCAACCATTATGCCGCTTTTCTTGGCCTCTTGTGGGGAAAGTGCTGTTGTATAATAGATATTCAGCTGTGAACTCTGGCTGAAAAAAAAAGTATTGGAGATGCACAGTGTCATGTTTGGCTCATCTAGGGTAGAGCTATGGGAATATATGAGAATATATATAGAAACATGGAAATATAGAGCTATGGAAATATATGAGTCTTGAAATATGTAACCTTTAGTATATTCTGTTGCCATTAAGCTCTGGGCATTGAAAAATAATTGACATGCTGGATTTCACATGTGCTTAATCAAAGCAAATGGTAAATCTAGACATGAGGTTTTAAAGCAAAAAGCAGAGCTGAATTTTCAGAACAGTGGGGTGGAACTCCTCCAGGACTGTTCAAACTTAGTTAGACCATGGGCAAATGTTTTGCCATTGCTGCGTACCCTGCCTGACCTTCTGCATGTCCCTTATGGTTAAGTCTCAGTTTCCATTAGTAGATGTCATTTGCTTGCCAAGGTGTGTGTTTGCCTATAATGTTGGTGAGGATGCAACTTTTAGTGCAAGTAAAGATTGAAGAAACACATGAATGTGAAGGTATTTAGGCTTGTCTTGAGGTTTTACCCCTCGGATTAAACATTTTGGCTTCACAAATGCAGCTGCTGCCTTGCCAATTGATGTTTCTTTATATGGATTTCACATCAGCTCTTGTTATTGTTGTAGAGTGGGCATCAGCTCCTTTGGTGTTCTTTTGCCTTCAAATGTAATACTGAATTGCTAATTGTTACCTAAAATTTCCCATGACAGTTTCTTTCTGTGTTCATTGATTCCTTTATTGTATCATCTAGGCTCTTTCTGAATATGATGCTCGTGGTAGAGATGAGTGGGAAAGTCTGCACCAATTTGACACCAGCATTCACATTAATCCACTAACTCAGTTCTGTGTTTTCCTAAGCTGTGGCAGTGGCACTGTGGTATAAAATCTTGAGCTTGCTTGATAGTGATACTTCTTCTTTGTAGTTACTGCCATTTAATTTGTTTGCTTCTGTAAGCAATGTTTTATTTTAGTAAGTGACAGGTTTATATTTTGCATTTTTAGCCTGTGACCACAGTAACAAGTAGTCCCTTCCCTCAAAAGATAGTTTCAGGGTCATCCTAATTGATTGCTTTCACTCACTTGCCTATGTTGTGCTCTTCATTTGAGCATCATTGTCTTGACAGTAATGAAACAAAAGCCCAATTAAGTCTCCCTATCCTCGGAAGTAGCTTGCCAGAATTTGACAGGAGAACAAAGGACATTTCATTGACAAATTTCTTCAGAGGAAAATATCTCGGCGGAGGTCTGTAAAGCAGCACATGTGATTTTAGGCACTTAGCAGCTATCACTTTTAAATTATTTTAAATTTGTGGATGAGCCTTCTGCCCTGCTCCAAAGATGTGACTCAGAACACTACTTGAGCTGGAGAGCTAATTTCCATCCACCAGCAATGTGAGGGCTGCCTCTAAACTTTGTCTTCTCAAGGTAGGTGAGATGAGAGTAAGCAATCTCTTAGCTTCTTGGAATATTTCAGCACAGGGCTATATGATAAAAAGACAGGATTAAAAACCTTCTTTTTTGTCCGAAATATAAGCCTATAAATCCCACTTAACTGAAGCCATTGTAGTTATTACTCTTAATATTTTTGTTTTAAAAGCTGTAAATCTGAAGAGTCACTTTAGGACTGGAAAGAAAGAATGAATTAGAACAATGTTTTTTTCCAAACTGTGCCTTGCATGGCTGTTGGCATTCATCCTGCTGAATAAAGTGGTTTGAGAAAGGGGAGGGAACACACAAGATGAAGCAGGCTCTTCTGGGCTGTTTTCCTCTTCAACAGGACTCTTTAGAATAGTGACAGGACCACTGCCTTATTGCATGAAAACTTGTAAAATGTATGAAAAGAGAATTTCAGCTGGGTCCCCAGCTTTCTCTCTCTTTTACTATTAACTTCTTTGTTGGAATGCCATAGCTCTGTATCACTGTATATCAAACCCAAAACAATAATTGTCAACAGTTCCAAGTGCGTGTGTACATTATTACGTTTGATTTCCACCGAGCCATAAACACCCTTTGTCCTTTGCCTTTTACGAGCTATTGGCTTGGCTGTTCTTTGTGGACAGGAAAGCTGTGTTTAATGCTTTGTAAAGTGGCCATCAGTTCCTTGCTTTTATCTCTATTCAGCATAAATTATTTTCAGCAAGGCCACAGAACTGTTCTGGCCAAGATTTGCAGGTGTCCCTTGTGGAGAGTGATTTCAGGATAAAGGCTTAATCTTACTGTTTCTTTCCTCCCCTGCTCCCTATTTTGTGTCTCCTTGAAGAACTGTAATCCTGAATGATAGGAGGCCATGGATGGTCTCCCTCCTCCTCCATGGCTCACTTTTGTTGTTGGTTTTTTTTTTTTGTAATTTTCAGAATTAACCCTCAACTGGATAAGCTGAAGCATATTATTTTACCCATAAGCTTGGAAACTTGGTGTGTGCTGCCATTGCAATATTTCTGTGGGGAAATTCAGCCCCTAATTATCAAATTAGATGCACATTCTGGTTCTTTGGCATGACTTTACTTCTGCCCATCTGTTAGGTTGGCGTTCTGCCCTCTCAGAAAGTAGCCGACCAGTTTCAGCTGAGCAGAGGAGCCAACCAAAGATGGGTTAAGAGAGGCAGCCCGCAGAACACTTTATGTTCCATCCCTTTTGCCAAAAGCTCTTCCTGTTTGCAAACAATGTCAGCTTAAGCCCATATGCTTCATTACATGGGATGACATCTGTAGAGGCAGATGCAGGGATGGCAATACAAACGACATTTGATAAGGAAGGGCATATGTTATGAAACCAGACACTGCTATGAGTTTAAGACCCTGTCTGTGCTGCACGTGTGGACGCAGAAATACAGATTGCTTGTGTATTTTGTGTCATGAGTGCGTTCATCAGCCAGTGTTGGGTCTTTGAAGGGCATCAGTGTTCAAGGTTTGTGTTAGGTGTAACTGCAGTTGTGTGGTTCGGTTGTTGCAAATTATTAGCCTAGATGAGTATTTTGCTTCTGTACTCTTTTTAATGGTAGCTTGCATGAAAGGTCCAGTGCTTTGCACTGTGTAAGGAAACACGTTTGAATAATGCCAATGAAAGAGGAGTCTGTTGAGACAGAGGGTGCTGCTGTGGACTGTCTTCTTGAAGGATTTCAGTGGTATCTTCAAAAATGTCTTTTAGGAAACTCACTGATTTCAGTGTTTAGCAATACGTTATTCGGATGTGAATTTTCCACGGCTGAGTAAAAGGGTAGTGAAAAAAAGCCTTCATCTGGAGCAATCTCTTTGACCCTTTGTAGACCAGAAGTCAGGTTTCTATCTAAAGCTACTTTCCTCAAGTACCTCTGCTTTTTGGTTTTACAATTTGAAAATTACATTTGAAACCCAGAAAGTTAATTTTGGTTATTGGAGACTTTAAAGAGATACCATCAAACCAAGATTGAGTTAACTCTTTTAAACTGATTTTCGACTCTTAAGTGTGTCTGGTGCAGAGTAATTTATTTTCCTTCTTCAAAAATGTTTTTTTGTTGTTGCGATGTGTATGGTACAGCAACACATGTATGAACAACAAGGGAGTGGGGTTGTTTTTGGAGCCTTCCAGAGCAGCCATGTCAAAGAAATTATTCCAAGTTACAGGAGAGGAGAAGGGAGAGCAAGCAGTGGCCCTAAAACAGCGATCTGAGGGCTCAGTCCTCTGCCCTGAAGATGGGAAGACAACAGAGAGATGGGATTTCAGAGACCCCCAGTGAACAGGAGAGTAAAGGGGTTCTCCAGTGGAGTGGTTTCCGTTGCTTGTGCTGCTGCCTGCAGAGATTCCTAGATTACGCTTAGCAGAAGAAGGATTTTGCAGTGGCAATAAGGAAGCAGAAGAGTTAGTAGATGCAGAAAGAGCTGGCCTCAATCACAACGGCACCAGGTAGGAAGGGGAAACAGCAGATGAGGGCTCCTGTTGGTTTGTGGCAAGATAGAGAGAGGACCTGAGTGGGTGTGGAAGAAGTGCCCTTCCTTCTATGACCATGATGTATCCTCATGTTGAGGGTATCAGAAAGTTGATTATTGGATTCAGCCCCTGAAGGAGAATTAGCAGCCTTCTGGTGTCCTCCAAATTGCTAAGACTGTTGGAAAAGGTAGCAAGTTTTCATTAAATAAATTCTGTACATAATCCATCTTAACAAGCTGAAGATAAAACATTATTGCTTTGATTTCTGTGGTCAGCAAAGTGTTAATCACAATTCCAAGCAAAATGTTTTCATGCTGAGGTGTAACATAAAGTGATATTTGTGATGTTCACAAGGGAGTTAATTTCTTTCTGTAAGATTTTAGTGTGAAATACTGTTAACTTGGTATTTAAGTTAAAAATTTTACATTGAGTAAATATATTCTGTTGCCTTAGAGCACAAGCAAAAAAAACCCATGTGCAGTATTTGGAATATAGGCCTTATCAGCCATACTCGGAAACTACATTTTTAGTGTTTGGATAAATGGGAAACACGCCTTTCAAAGAAGATTAAAAGGTACTGGCAAAGTGAATCCTTCTATTAAAAAAAATCAAAATATCTTGCACATGTGTGTGTTTTCCATACCCCTTTAACTGAGTTAATAGCTGGTGTCCGCAAAACTGAGGATGTTTTTTTGGCATTTTGTCTGGCTTTTTACTGAAAAGCATTTATCCAAGTGAAATAATGTATTGATATATTTAGATATGTAGAACTGTAACAAACAGTTGCAGAAATTGGCTTCAATTCTCTAACAAGCTGTTTTGATGGTTCTTATACATGGAAGTCTTTTTGCCTTATTTGAGGAACCTGCTGTATTTTGCAAATCAGGTCTGATAATTTTGGAGAGTAGGTGACTTCTGATTTTTCATTCATTGGCATTTATTTCTGGAGCATTTCTTGGGAATGATGACACTCTTTCCTTGGTAGATTAAGGACAATGTTATATTGGTTAACTAAAAGCTCCTGAAGTGTATATAGCTGTTAAATGTTTGGAACAAATATCGTTTGTTGAATTTGCAGTGTTGTGGTGGGGAAACCAATCTGGAGGAAGAGGAAATCCTTAATCATATTGATACAATCACTTTCTCTACGCAGCTTTATCTTTTTTTTCCTTCACTTCCAGAAGGATAGTTTCCATTCCAGTTTGGATTAGACAAAGAAATTCTCCAACTCATGTAGGAGCATCAGTTTCTCTGGTTGGCTGGGGTTACTGGGAAACCTTGAGTACCTCATTTGTACCTTTTATATATCGTGGTTGTTTTATCTGTAATAAAAGGTTCATAATAATGATGGTTCTAATAATACCTGATTTTTATTCCCCTCTCCCCTGAAGTGCTCTGTCACCATGGTAGAAAAGATTCTGCCACGGATTTTTCTGTTTCTGTAAGATCTTACTCATTAACTCTTTCCTTAAAATGTTTCCATCTAAAAGGTACAAATAAACACTTCCCTATTTCCTTTCAAAACTTATTTAGTAGCTGCAAAATGTGATTTCTGATAGCTGTCCAGACTAGATGAAAATTCAGTGCAAGTAATGAGAGAAATTAAATTGTAGAGATATGTACTGACATTTCTTTCACTGCATTGAATTGCTAAAAGCTGCACCTATTTGTAGAATGTGCACATTAATATTAAATTGTCTGGGTTTTACAGAAATGCAGTGCTTCTGATGCATTTAATGTCAGTGTTTTTTATACACTTTGCAGAAAAGTTGGCCTTACATTGCAAGAGGCTGAGGAAACTATTGTAATTCAGTTGTAAATTTTTTTGGTACGTAAAGTCTGGAGTGCTTTCATTTATCAATGAATCTCTCTGCATGTCCATCTACATGTACGTTCTTCCTATTGAAGGATCAAAAAGAGTTTTTTATTTATTTGGTTACATGATGAATTGCATGAAGTTATTGCTTAGGCAGAGTAGCCAGAGGAAAGGCTCTGGCTTTGCGTTGCTGGAGACAGCAGCACTGCTAAAATGGAAGAAACTTGCTTGTCTTTCCCCTGGCTGTTTTCCTCAGTGCATTGATTGTCAGTGTTGCTGTGCCTTCTATATTGAAATGTTGCTAAAGAGAGATATTCTGGGGGTTTTTTTTGGTGTGGTTTTTGAGGTTGTCTTGAGTTGGTGGGAGAGGAAGAGGACTGCTGGGCACATGAGGCAACACACAAGGTGTGTAAGTAATGGAAATCCTCCTTTCTTCAGTATTTACTTTCATAGAATTGCTCTCTTGCCTCCTTGTGTTGCTCTTAAGTGTTTTCAGTGTGTTGATTTTTTCCATGCAAGCTCTGACATTCTGCCAGCCATGGTGGGATCAGGATCTCCAGTCCAAGCCACCCACACAGGCTGTTGGTTGGGATTTTAGAATCAGCACTCGGACACTTCTGAGCAAATACATTGCCTGGTGCTACCAGCAGCTGCATGAGGCTTTAAAGCTGTAGTTTAACACTTTGGAGAAATAGTTTTCATTTGCAGAAACTCTCCTGTTAGTGCTTATTAGAGAAGATAGATGTTACGAACATGTTAGACACATGATCTCCAGCAGCGATGGGTTGCTTGGAACAGCCTGTGTGCTTGCCGGTCTGGTACAGCAGTACAACAGCCACCGCAGAAGGAGGGGTGGGACACCTCTGAGATACCATCTGGACCAACTTGGGGATCAAAACAATTCTGTTTTAGAGAAACACTGGAAGGAATTCCAAAACTTTAAGGCTGCCACATCTTGCCAACCAGCTGCTCTGTGAGTGCCGAGTACATCGAGACCTGCCAGTAGTGGAGAAAACAGTGAGGTGTACGACTTGCCACTTTTTGGAAACATGCCAAATTAAAATGACAGCTCTACTTCAAATAGGTGTCATTGAATTTATATTAAAAAAAAAATGATGATGCCTGCATTGTACTGGCTGAAGAACAGAGCAGTAGAACATTACCAGGAAAAGGGATTTCCGAATCATCCTGGAAAATCCATTCCAGTAATTATTTTCTTTGCAGAGGCAACTTGCAGCTTAGCTCATGGTGGTGATGGCATTGCAGATCTCTCCTAATGATATTAATCCTAATCATGATAGCTAATGATATTGATCCTGTGTTGCAAATTTTTCACTACTGTGGTCATTTGTGTGCAGTGCTTTGCAGACGGGAGAAAAAATGTCAGCAGCTAGATGGTTACTTGAGGAACACGCAAGTTAAACACCTGACATGTGTTGAGTCACCCTCCAAGTATGTGTGGTTGAATGATGGTTAACTGATTGTCCCAGTGGATTAAGACCAAGTGTATCTGAAACACTTTATTGTGGAAGGTAGTAAGAAGAGCGCTGTAAACACCCCTGGTTTGCAGACCTTATTACAATACCACTGCCTGCAAAACCTCCCCACTGTTGTCCCCAGGAATAGGTTTGTGCATTAAATATGCATTTGTTGTTGCCAAGCAAGTATTTCTAACATTTTTAATGAACTTTCTAAACATTGTTGTGTTAATTGTTTTCTAATGATAGTGAGCCTTGATGAGAATTGCCACACCTGGTTGTTTTCTGGTTGATTCCTTTTTGCAGAAGCCACTTGCCCATTTAGAAATTTCCACACTGTCTTGACTTAAAACTGTATCCGGGCTCTGATTTTAAGAGCAAAATGCAAACGTTGTATGAATATTTTTTTATGGTCCACAGGTTCAGCAAGACAAAGAAAAGTTCAGTCTTCTGGCACAGATGTTAAGCAAATAAGATATTGCCATAAGCCATAGTGAGATGTGTTGGGAGCACAGAGGGTAGGGACTGAAGAAGTTTTGACCTATCCGATGCAACGGCCAAAGGCAGAGGTTGTTGTTCATCACAAAGTTTCATTCAGCCATGTCAGGTTTTAAGGGAGAACAGAATGTTATCTAGTAGGGCTCCAACAACTGTTGTAAATAATGAATCATTTCAGAATGTGATTATGGTTGCAATCCTGCAGGATGCAGGTTGTGCCTGGGCAGTGACAAGCAGGCCTGCTGGAGAGGCAGAATGCCACTTCGCCTCCTGCAGCTGCCTTGTCACTGACCATTCGTTGTACAAGCAGCTGGTTACTCAAGTGCTTAAATAGAGATTGAGGAGCTTAATAGTAAATACCTATTTAAACAGTGTTTCTAGTACAATACTGAGATTTGCTGTTGCAAAAGATGGCTGAGCGAGCAGTAATGTTACTATGGATTGAAAAAAAAATCAATGAAAATAAAAATAGTGAAATTTTGTGCTGGATTCACTAGCAGTAACTCGTTGCTGGAATGTGAAACAGTAGTCAAAGTGTTTATAGATGGATTATTGAAATGATGAAGCTGTTTGGAATGTGGAGTTTTGAAACAACTAATCCGGGGCAGTGCTTATGTTTTAGTAGTTTTGTAGATGCTTTTGTATCTTTGGAAGGAGTTATGACCATTGTTTCTGGTATTGTACATACTTAGTGCACAAGCTTTTAGTAAATTACCATTGTGAGACTCTTCTTTTGTTAAACAAACATAGATTGAAACAGATTCCATCCTGTAAAAACAACCGCACACACGCCAACTTCTTTGTGCATGTGGGTTATGTATCATTTCCCCTCAGGAGTTAACAACATACCTTGAACTCCACTTTTTAATTTGATTGAAAGAGAAGGCCTTGCACAGAGAAGAATAAAAACTCTTGGACTCTAATCTCTTAATCTCCATAAAATGCTTGAATGTTTAGCTTTGATAATATATGAAACGGAGCTGGTGGTCCGTAACATTTCTGATGTGCATTCCCTTTTTTTGCAGCAAGAAGAAATCAAAGCAGACATAAAACAATGTATGACAGATGGCTTGGTGTTGGTAAGAGTTAGCCCTCAAGCATGAAGAAATTCCCTAGCTCTAACTCTCCCTTCTAATATGCTAGTGGAAAGTAATTTTGGTGGCCTGATGGTTATTTCTTTGCTGATGTAACATAGTTTTGCTGCTAGTACGATCACCATGCACTTTATGGATTTCTGTATTAGGCCTTTTGGTGTTAGAAAAGGGACTATCCAGGAGTAATGTCAAGAAATAGAACTTTTTGGCTAACAAGCTGTTGTGCTCGGAGGCAAATCTTTTGGCAAATAAGTGATATCTTCCTCATGCTTGTGATTAGGAACTGGTTGAGATTCAAAATCGGGTGACTGAAATGAGAAGATGCACACAGCAGTCCCAGCTCTAGCATAACTTCTACAGTCAAAGAAACAGCTTTACAAAAATGATCTACACAAGGGACAGGAAGATTTTTCTACTGTGTTTCCTCCATGTATTTCCAAAGGGAGATGATAGTTCTTGGGGTCCTGCAGGATCCAGAATGGGACTTGCTTCCCTCCCACCTTCCTCCAGGCTAGCAGGAGAGAGCTGAGACCTGGTTTTGGCACATACTTGTAGGTGAGGTGATGTCCAAACATGTTGTAACTACTCTGCTATAATTAGTCTTAGTGCAAGGAGGTTCAGCTTCTAGTTTGTAAGTCTCTAGGGCTGGAAGGGGGGCGGGTGGGGTGTTTTGAGTTTTTCGTTGTTTTTTCGATTTTTTTAGTAGGTGCAGTGGTTTGATCTTTCCATTGTAAGCATCTCTTACAACTAGCATGTCTTGATTGTCTAAATGTAGGCAAAATATACATATTTTAGAAATGTGTTTAGCTCTTAAAGTGGGTATCTGCCCTTTGTGTTGTACTAGTTGTCCCGGATACTTTTTCAACCTTTGGGATCTTATACTGGGATTTAAAACAAACAAACAAAAAAAGGCTTCAGAGGACGATTGCCTGTCTGTTCCAGAAATGCTTCTAGGACCTAATCAGAATAAGAAACAAAGGAAATACTGGCATGATATGATGTGTGGATTAGATTGGCAGGAAACTGGACCATGGTTAACTTTACTCGTGTACTGAAAACAACTGAACCCCACACCCACACTGTTGGTTTGAGTCTTTAAAGTTTTGTTGGCAAAGCTCTGCCTTTTAGGAGTGGGAAAACAAGTCATACCCACAACAGACAAAGTTATGTTGGCAAAAAGCTCCATGTAGTTTCTGCCAGTTGAATGAAATCCTTTGGCATATATATTTTATTCCATTCAAGGAAGAGGCTTGGCTACCCCTTCCCTGCCCCACATCCTTTTTTCTCCAGCCCAGCAGAAACTGCATCTCTACTGGTGGGATTCCTGGAGATAATGCTGCCACTGCAGTCCCTTTTAAGTGTTGGTAAGACGTTAGAAGAAGCTGCCGTCATCTCAGATCTTAATTTGTTTTAGCAGAGGAGATGGAGAGATCACTTGGGTGCAGAAATTGCATGAAAGGAGTAGCACAAGTCCTGTCAGAAGTGGGAAAGCCTCTGGTGAGATTCCTTGGGAGTTAGTGCACCGACTTAATTTTCTCAGTGACATGGTTTTGCCTGGAGGCACCAGTAAACCGTCAAAATATAACAGGATATCCTGGCATGACAGGGAGAAGATCTTGGGGATCTAGGTGTCCCAAGGCTGGGACTGGCTGATATAAGCTATAACCAAGTGGAAGCTCCAGTTTTGGAGTGATTTTTAATTGTTTGTTTGTTTTCTTTAAAAAAAAAAAAAGTTGCATGGTTCTTGCACACCAAGAACTGCACATGAAAGATAAGAAATTGCAGCAGCCAAAGCTTTAGATTTATTGCTGTGGTCAATTTCCTGTTATTTTTAATGGGATATGGCCCCTCCACTTCTAAACTAGTGAGCTGTATCAAAGAGTCTGTATCGTGTTTCAAACCACTCTGGCTGTTGGGTCTTGAACACGAGCTTGTGACCAGGGTTTAGGCTTCCTAAGCAATGTTACATCTGGTTTAACGTTTTTTGTGTGTCTTTGTGAACATGTTTCAGCGCCCTGTTATGGGGATTTTTAGGAGCCTTTGTTTGGTTTGTTTTAAAGTTGTATCATTTGAAAAGAAGAACTTGTGTTGAGGTTTGCTCAGCATGGACAGTGGAAAACAAGAACTACCTGATTCTCAGAGCACCTCTGGCCCTGTGCTCCAGTCTGGGTCACTGCATGGGTCGGAAATTAGGGAATTCTTGTCTGGCTGCTGGGAGAGAGATTCAGTTGCTTTGCAGCACCTGAGTGGCTGGAACAGGGGGAGGAAATCTGGCCGGTAGACTTTTAGCAGATAAAATATGTGTTAAAAAGCAAGGTTTTAACAGAGGGACATGAGTGTCATGTATCATTGTTTTCCCTTGATTAGTTTTATTTGGATTCTTTTGGCTATTTTCATTGAAAAACATTTTGAATGCTACGAGTAGTCAAAATATCCCAGTGTTCTCCTGTGTGATAAAAATACATAAACAGAAAATTGAGCCAGGCAGTAACAAAGAACAACAGAGAGAGTTAGAGAAGGGAGATCAACTGCTCTGTGATTTTTAAGGTCTTGGTAGGACTTTGCGATGGGGATGTTAGTGCCTTGCATGGGATCCAGTATAACTTGCTGAAATTGTGCAATGCAATTGTAATTTGGCAAGCTAAATTCATAATTGTAATTGTTCAGTGGTTGTTTCTAGACTTTATAGCAAATGTCAAACCCCCTCTTTAAGAAATACTTTGTTATTTTGTTTTTCAGTTGGACTTCCTACAGAACTTTTATTTTTTGGTGGGCGTGGGTGCTCACTTTGTCCTTGGACTGCCTACTTAAATGAAATCTATTTTAGTTTTCTATACTTGAATGTTTTTGTTCACCAAGATAAGTAAAGTGCAAGTCACATTGAACAATAGGTGCATCTCTGACCAGTATTTTACCAAACTTAAGGACAGGGTATACATATCTCTTGGGATTTAATGTTAGCAACTTCTTGATTTGAACAATAAATTTTCAACATCCATCCTTAAAAAGTCATGAGCCTTTGGTATCATGATAATCCAATTATTTTTCCTTTCTCTGCCCTTCTGGATAAGGTGCTTTTGCCTATTGTTAATGATATTGCCAACAAATTAAAAAAAAAGCATTTATGATCATCCCAAGATTGCTAATTTGTCTTCTTATGATAATTATTTGTGACTGGTACAATCCTGTGTGGAGTTTCTATGTGCAAGAGCTGAGGAAGCAAAATAAACATGATTTTCAAGTGCAGATGACCTGGAAAGTTTAAATAGGATTCAGCATGCCTTGAGGACTGGTAAACTTCTGCCTGCTGATTCTGGACAAGACATCAGAAATGCAAGGCAAGTTTCACTTCTGAAAGTGAGAGGGCACTTCTTGTTCTTGAGGATCTAGCTAATAGTCCATTTAAAGAATGAAAGTGTTTTATAAATAGCATAATACTACCTGAAGGTATATCTGAATTATGAAGCTTGTTCATAATTGAAACTAGCTAACTCAGTTGCTAATTAGAGCGTTTGTAATTCTGAGGAACCTTATTCTGTTGACAGGATTAAATGTTGCTAGTCTAAGGAGAGCACTACTACCCTTAACAGCTTCTTAAGGCAAATCTAAGGGTATTTTCATATCCTAACTTTGACACAAGTTTTCCAGCACTGATACTCTCTTTGTAAGGGAAGTCTGGCCTCCTGCTCCAGAGTCCGTTTACCGGGTTTTATCCATTTTCTCTGTTAGATGCTTGCCTTTGTTGTTTACTGGGCCCTCTTCATAAAGAAACGATGTGTCCTATAGTGAATGTAAATATTTTCCTTTAAAGGTTTCAATATGGTTATTATGTTTCCTAAAACTAAAGTAGAAAATAAACTTCAAAATTTAAGCATGCATGGTTTGTTTTTACAGTTAGAATAGGAAAGAATTTATACTTAGAATCCAAAATATTTTGAAATAGTGCATCTCAAGGTTTTCTGTAGCCTTGTATCAACAGAAAATGTGTTCTCCACGGAAGCTTTTGTGTTGCCAGTTCTTATTTTTTAAAGGTAAAAAGAATGCTACTTTTTGATTTCAGAAAACTCTTTACTAGTAGTGTCCTGTGTTTCCTGGCTAGTTTGCTTGCTAAAGCAGATCTGTTGGCTGCTTATAGTGTTCCAGACTATCTACATTTGTATCCAGGTATTTGTTTTGAGAAACACTAATTTCTTTTTTCTTAGAAAAGAAACAAATTTCCACTGTCTCTTAAATTTTTTTTGCTTTTTTTTTTCTTAACTGTGTATTCCCCCGGGATGTTCATAGTACATTTCAGATGCTGGGTTTTATTCCTTTTTGGTTGCAAGAACGATAATACATGATGAAGGTGTGTTTGCATGCAATAAAACTATCCAGATGCTCTCTGCTTCAGATTCTAGATATGAAAATCTCTCAGCTAAGTTTCTGAAGACTTGTGGCCAAATTCAGTAAGCCAAAACCACAGTGACTTCAGGGAAAAATGCAGACGTTACAGTTCCTTTCATGGAATCATAATAATGCCAGTCTCAGTGCTAACTTATCATTGGGCTTGAAAATGGCTACAAAGGCTCTAAAGGCATTATCCTTCTCAAAGCTTTTCCATTTTAGAAAAATTAGGTTATCAAGCTGGCAATAAGACGTGATGGCTTTGATGGTGGTCAGTCCATTTCAGATGCAGAGCCCACAGAAGCCTGTTTCCCTCCCGGGCACTTGCCCAGCTCAGTCCTTACTACCTTCTGCGCGCGTCATATACTGTCATCGTTCCTTTCCATGTGGCTTGTAATAACTATGTGTTTCTTACCATCTTTTTCCCTGCTGCTGGAGCAGGAGAACTGTTTGTCTTTCCAAAATTAGATAACCATGGAAACATATAATATTTTTCTCTGTTTAAACTTGGCAGTTTAAATTGCGTATGGAAAAGAAAAGTGTGTTCTGCTACAGGAGTCTTCATGCTCTATTCTTCATTTACAGGAGAATAAAATGTTACATGGAATGTTTCACTCTTTGTTCTGTAGAAGAAAAACAATACTTAAAAGCAGGTTTATACTAATGTCTACAGCCAGACTCTTCCTCTGTTTTAGTTTGTCAGTATTCAAGGTACCACCCTGTGAAGAGGAGTTGGCTACATACAGGATACTCCTAAGGCACATAATTTTAATACCACTTGAAAGTTTTTATGTCATTCCTGTCTTGTTTCTCCAGCTGACAGAAGGTGTTCAAACCTCCTCAGCTGTGTGAACCATTCTGCAATGTAAGTCTTCCTGCCGGAGCATCTCCCTTCAGTTCTCGAGATCCCAGACAATCTTGTATTGAGTTTGTAACTTCTTAAGACTCCACAGGTGGCTGTTGTAGTGGTAGGAAATTATGCAGTACGTTATTACTTTTCTTGCCTATAAAAGTAGTTAATTTTGTTTTCTAGAACCTGTGAAGATGCATAAAGACTGTTCCAAGGAAAAGCCAAGTGAGAGATCAGGAGGCTATTTGATGTCAAGGGTGACAGGCAGTCTTGGTTGCAGAATAGGCTTCTTCACCTTGTTAACTTTCTGAAACGACTGTAGTATTTTTCAGATCTGTACAGAAATATATCATTTTCACTTCTGTGAGATACTAGATGAAAAGAAGTGAACCTTCAGGAGCTGATAGCAGTATTCTAATGTGAACTTATTTTCATGGGGTGGTGTAATTGCTCTCTTCTGCTTGCTGAAGAATAACACACATAAGTGGATTAGCCTGACCCTTGAAAATGGGTAATGAGTAGTTATGTTGGACCTCTATACTGAAGGAGCTAAAAGATAAATTAGAGTTGAGGTGGTTTCTAGCTTTGTTTTTGATCAGTGTTATGAATCACAGATTTTTGTGTTGTTTTTTTTTTTGTTTGAACAAAAAAAGTGAGATGAGTTAGAGTTGTATTTTACTAGCTCTCTACAAGAAGAACAGTAGATGAGCTTTGAGTGCAGAGGAAAAAAAGTACAGCCTGAATAGGCAGAGGAGTTTAGGAGAAGGATTTGGTCTTCTAAATTATGTATGTTACACGGGGTTCATGCCACCTGCTGTTTTACTTCTTCAGAACACTGTTTTGAAACTTGTACAAATTGGCCAACAGCTGGAAAGTTTTTTGCCCTTTCCTATCTGCACTGAAGAAATGCTTTCTCTATGTTCTTTGCTTATCTTTGCCAGCTTTTTTTTTTCCTCCCCACTCTCTCTCCACTTTATGCCAAAGTGATGGCTTTTTTCCCTTCTGCAAACTAAATAGTTGTTCTAACTTCTTTTTTTTCCCCTCCTTCTGTAAAGCTGAGTGCTTTCATATGTCACGGTAAGGAGAGGGTGGTGTTTGAGCCTTACTGGCAGGCAAAACATTGTTTAGCCCAGTGACCTGAAGAAGAGTCCCGCAATATGAACTTGGTCTTGTGGCTCTACTAGTTAATTATTTTGATTTCAGTTGTGAAAACACAGTAGAAATTTTTTGTGCTGCCTTTGTCACTGTCAGAAGACGTGTATCTGCCATTGCATCCATCCTACTGCAAATTCAAGTTATTGGTTTACCCGAGTGCTTAGAGGTAGTAACGAAGGATTTTGAAATTGGTCTGTCATGGGTAGCTGGTGTCAGGATGCTACATCTCCCAAGCTGACACACACTTGCTCCAATAAGAACTGAAGATACCTGTCAGTCTTAAGAGTTTAGTTCACTGCCGGTTATTTATGGTGCAGCTGGGTTACTGCTTTCAATAGCTGTGAACAGCTAATGCTGTGTCCTGCAGGAGCTGATTGTTCAGGTGGGATAATGGGGTTAGAAAGAGGAACAAGTCCTTTCATAGCATGGCATTTAATGGTCCTCGTTGACACTTCGTTGGGAAATTAATGACAATTGGTTTCCTCTGACAGAACATCTGATCACAACAAGAAATGGGGTTCTTGGACTGTCTTTTAGATTTTTCTCTCTGTGACCTTTTGGGATTCCCTGTAAGTCCTCTGTCTGTGAGTTTGTTGTCTGGTTTGTGTTTTGGGGGATTTTTTGTTTGTTTTTGACCTGTTAGGTTTTCCTCAAAACTTTTTTTCCCTTACTCTTTCTTGATATAGTTGTAATGTTTATGCACGAATATTTTGCAGTATTCTTTTTTCAATTGAGTTCTAGTCTTTGTGATTCTAGTAGTTTCATATTATTTTTGGCATAAGCTGTAGTATAAAGGGCCAGCTGTATTTTACTCAGAGAAGTTTGCATATCAAAGTTTAGAAGAAGACTGAAAAAACGTGGGAGCTTGATTTTTGGGGTATGTAATCAATGGTTGCCAACGAAAACTGATGTTAGGATATCCCGTAAGAATATGCCCATATTCTGTCAAATCTTCTTGGCTTGTGACTGAAAAGAAACAAGAAGGTATATGAGTGGTCATGTGGGCACACTTCATGTTTCTTGCTTCTAGAAACTTTATAACAATAGCTGGGTACACTAACAATAAATTCATTATTCTTACAAGGATATCCTGAATTTGACATGCCAGTATATGACTTTGAACTTTAGTCTTAGAAATGGAGGTTGTTTTGAAGATAGTCCTTCAGAAGGATTCTCCTATTTATGCTATGTGAATGCCTGTGTTATATTTAGGCACTGAAAATACTTTTGGAGTGAGTGTCCTGTGTTCTGCAGTGGGGGGGAGTGGCTGGGGAAGATAGGAGCTGTGCTTTCTTTCGTGAGGATACTTAAAACTCTTTTCCAACGATTCTGTTCCCTCTTCGAGAGTCAAAGCTGACCTCTGCTGCCTCCAGTCTCCCTCGCACAAGAGCAGGTTATGAACCATCCTTATGTTGAGGTGTGGGATAGTGGTTTGTACTGTAAATGTAACTTTTATTTAGCTGAACGGGAATACTTTAATTCTGTCGTAATTGAGCTGGATGCCTTTCCAAACCAAAGTGAGGCAACATCATGTCTTCATAATGTCCTCTGTGTGGTGGGCTTGATTTCTACTTTTTTTTTTTTTCTTAAGTAGATCCAGTGTGAACTTGGAAATGGAGAACTGAAAGTCTTGAGTCAAATTTTATATTTTCATTGTCTTCTGTTAGTATCAAGAGGGAAGAGCAGAGCTGGTGCTATCTCTGAGCTGAATCGCAGTTCACAGGGATTGTTAACAAATTGTGGGAGTTTCTCATTCCTTACTCTGCATGGTCTTTGTAATGACTTTATCTGTCGCTTCATCCCTGGCATCAGTTCTGTAAATAATTACCCTGTGACCCTTTGGTCTTTAGTAATTCTTTCAAAAGCACAGCTAATCATTTTATAAAAAAGGCAGACCGCTTAATTCTTGGCAAGTTTGTCTCAGAGCCTTGTCTCTGCAAATGGAAATGATGAACTTTAGCAGTAATAAACAGCTCTGGTGGAACTGCAGCGTGCTGACCACTTGGCGAGCGCTTCTCTTTCCCTTCCTCTGACACTTACCTGGTATGCAGTAGACGTTGCTGTAAGGCAGCATCATGCATGGTTTTGTCTGCTCTGTTTTTTTTAATCACATATAGCAACTTACTATTCCACGATAATAGGAATTTGTATTATCACAGACTTGGCTCTCTAGCAAACTGTTGAATAAAATGCAGACCGGTGTCACATCTTGATGTGCAGTTTGATTTCTGCTCAATTTGTTGCCTTTCTGAACTGGTTCTGGAAGGGCTGAGGTTGGAGATGCATCTCACCCCCATGCTGCGTAGGCACAGGTTAATTGATTTCCCAGGAGTGGTGGCCACATGTAACAGCACTTCAGTAGGCAGGAGTTTCTTCACAACTACCAAGGACAGATTTTACTTTCTTCTGTTTGATGTGCCCAGTGCATCCATATAGCATTGCCTACTTCCGCAGTAGAACTGCGGATTATGAAATATAATTTCCTTTTTCTTGAAAGTACATGTAAACATAAGGTTTCTTGCTGTCCATCTTGTAGCTTGTGGGTTTGCTGTGATAAATCATTTAGCTCCTTTAAGACATGAGTGTGATCTGTTGTGCATGTCTGCATTAAGCTGCAGAGGAATGTGAACATCAGGCTTCAAGTTAAAGAAATTAGATGCTTCCAACTTGCTAACCAGAAACAGAATTACAGGAAGGGCTGTACCACATTGGCTTTCTCCACTCATCTTGGTATTTTTCCTTTTTCTTCTCTTGTCCCTGCGTTCCAGTTAACGCTGAGTGTAAATGGGAGGGATGCCTCATCTCCTGAGACTTCTGCGAGTCCAATTATGTGATACCAAACAAGAACATGATACGTACAGAGAGACTTTTTACCATTTTTTATTTTACTCCACCTTCTTCTATTCTGGTATTTAGGTTTTGTATTTATTTGTAAGAAAATAAACTTACATTATCTATAGATAATATTTTTCTTTGCTTGCATTTAGTAGCACTTCAGTGGCCACTGCAATGGCTCAAAGGCCTATTTGTGCCACTTTGATATGTGCATACAATTACACTTACCTGTGGTCATACAGAAGATGTTCTGATTTTGTGCAAGTTGTGTTTAGATCTAGTTTTCTTTCATAAATTGTGCAACTTAAATTTGGAGTAACCTTACTGTTTTTCATATGAGAACTAAAAGTCAGACTAACTTCTATGTTTTAAATTCAAATTGCTCATAAAGAACAGCAAAATAAGAAAATGTTAATGTTAGATGTTAATGTTTGTCGATTTTAATATCCAAAGTCTATTTTGCGAGTTACAGTGTCACAAGCGTACAAGTCAGTTTTGGCCTTTGTTGCTCCAGTCATATGCTAGAACGTTAACATACAAATGGATTAATCTGAGCTGTTTTATTTTAAGGAGGAATTTCTTTTCAGCTCATGACTGAGTATTAGTTTCTGCAAAGCATTTTTTCCCTCTGAAGTTTACAAAGCAACTACCTTCTCTAAAAGGGTCAGTTAACAAGAATTAGACTGTAATCTCATTAAAAGCTGATAACCTCGAGTATGATTGCAAATAGAGCTATCATCGTATGGAAAGAGTGAGGATTTTGTCCAGACTTATGAGGAAAGGTAGTAAAGCATTTACAAAAACGCTATTATGAAAGCTGAGCAAAGAATGGCATGCCACAGTTCTTAGAATTTATTACAGTAGTTTTGTCTATAAAGCTGCAACTTGCGTTTTACACTCCAAAACTAATACAGTTTTACTCGCCTTCAGTGCAAAGCTGTTCTCTTGAGTAGAATTACAGAATCACAGAATCACAGAATGTTAGGGATTGGAAGGGACCTCGAAAGATCATCTAGTCCAATCCCCCTGCCGGAGCAGGAACACCTAGATCAGATCGCACAGGAACGCATCCAGGCGGGCTTTGAATGTCTCCAGAGAAGGAGACTCCACAACCTCTCTGGGCAGCCTGTTCCAGTGCTCTGTCACCCTCACTGTAAAGAAGTTTTTTCTCATATTCAAGTGGAACCTCCTATGTTCCAGCTTGAACCCATTGCCCCTTGTCCTATCACTGGATGTCACAGAGAAGAGCCTGGCTCCATCCTCCTGACACTCACCCTTCACATATTTATAAACATTAATTAGGTCACCCCTAATGACAATTAGGGCAATTCATGACAATGTGTTAGAGGAAATAAGCAGCCAATCCAAACTTATCTATTATAGAACAGTTATAATTAAAAGGGAAAAATGACACTTTAATACAATTCAACAATATGGGATTACAGTTTGTGCCATTTCTTGTTCTGTCCATGCAATTAGCAGCACTTGTTGGAATGATGTGGAAGTAAATTCATAATTTTTCTCTGAAGCTCCATTGAAAGCTTTTGAGAAGCATGCTAGTCCTGAAGGATTCATATTGATGGCTTGGGTGGTATTTGAGATCTAAGACTTTCCGTGGTAAAAAATATTAGAAAAAAACTAATGACATCTGGTGTTGATAATATCGCAGTTCTTATGTGCTATTCAACTCTATATGATACCCAGGTAATTGTTTTCAAAGCTTGTTTATCAATATGGTCTGCAACAGAGATGAAGAAAGAACTCAGAGGGCTGCTCTCAGAGAGGGGTCCTTTTGTAGCCTTGTAATTCTGAGACACCGGTCAAAGGAGTCAGTCAAAGAAGGTCCCCTCTACCCCCCTCTTTAGCCATAAATCTTGCTTCTAAGTATTTTGACTGTTTCAGGCTAGTGTTTAAGCCCACACAGTGGGTACTGGAAAATAATCCTTTAATACAGAAAGAAAAGTGCCATTAGCTCATATCCGTCAGCTATTCTGTATTTCAGATGAGGTGTTTTACTGTCGAAACAAATGGGGTTATTCATAGACTGTGGCTGCATGATCTACATCAAGGCCTATATTCACTAAAGATAACAGATTTACTTTCTTCATGCATGTGCCCACAATATAATCCTCTTTTGATAGAACTTGAAGGAATTTTTTCAACATTTTGTAGCATCCATGTTTTATCGCATTGAGTAGTGGGGATGCTTTTTCCATGCAAGTTCAGAAGTTCGTTATGGTCTTTCATGAAATGTCTACTTGTGTAACTAAATGTGCCTCATTGTGGGTTAGGATATACAGCGTGCATGCTTTTTCAAATTTTGTTTTTCCTCTCTCTCCTCCCTTTTCCACCCCATCAGTCTTGGCTCTTGTTTTTCTTGAACCATGCTTGCCCCCTTGCATTGTCTCAGTTCATTATCTAATACCTGAGTGGGATTCATTGAGCCTCTACTGGGAAGTAGACCGTTGCTCCAAACTTCAGGTAACTGGACAAAGTTTGGAGGGGCCACCACACTGTTGACATTTGATTTGTTGCAAGTTGAACGCTTCTTGATGATCTTTCCCCTCTCCCCCGATCGTATATGTGATTCTTTGGGTTTTACAAGACAGATTTTTTTTTTTTTTTTTTTAAGAAAACATTTTCTTTCCTGGTGGGCCAGGGCATCCCAGTATGTTGGTACCTCCTTACATTAAATAGGTACCTTTTTGACTTTTGGAATCTTTAGAGGTAGCGTGGTGCATTTTGGAAATCTGTAGTTACAACCCAAGTTTTCACAGTTTCTGCTCATTTGAAAGACTTTATAGTTTTCCAAATATATATATCAAAGGAAGTGAAGGAGGAGAGGAGGTACACAAGCGTGACCACTGTTTGAGTAGAAATTGTAGAAACTCAGTTGTATAAGCCATATCAAAATCAGAAGAAAGGCAGGAGCAGAAATATCACATCTTTATTAAGTGCATAGGACCGTGTTTTGCGGGGGGTAACACACCTTCCCAGCAGGGTCTCAGCTGAGAGCAGCATTGTGTGAACGCAGCTTTCATCTGACACCAGGGTGGTGGTACCTGTGTTGATGACCTGCAGGCAGATCTTGCAGTCTCAGAAGTGTTGTGCCTATTTGCTTCTTGATCTCTGAGTGCCCTCTTGACACCATTCTGTTGCAAAATCCCAAGACAGGAATGAAACTACAGCCAGCTCTTGAAAGTAGGTATTTTTGCATTAACGCAGGATATATTATGTTTGAACTTTTTTGTCTTTATTTTTAACAAACTTTTTATTGCATCATATGAAATGATAGAACAACTGGCATCAATTTGTCCTAGTGTATGTTTAACTAATGTGAATGCACTGGGGTGTATAATTTCACTCTGTATCTGGATTAATGACTTGTCTCTACTGCTTCTGCTCTTCATGTTATCCTACGTTTAGAACTTTTATTTGCAGTTTTACTCATGTCTTTGTAACATGAGAGAATAATGAAAACACGGTGTAAGGAATTTTTCTGTGGTTTTTGCTAAGCATATCCTGCACTGTTTTTAGAATGGTTTTGCATGCCTATCAATCACATTTAGCAGGAAATGTAATCTCCTGTAGTTGCTGTAGCTCCAGTGAGCCTGAAAGACTTGAAAACCTCTCACAAAGGTGATTAACTGAAACAGAAAGTAAATGTCACCAATACTATGTTGCTACTGATTGGAACCAGTGGGGTAAAATCAGGACAGAAAGTGAAGAATCCAGTCAGATCTTTTGAGAGGTTTTAAGGCATTTGGATATCATTGATTTTTAAATAGTTGACCCTTACAATAATAGTTTTCCTGATCTGTGATTGCTAGGAAGTGTTTAATAAAAATGTAGGATGCAGCGCCTTGTACCTTTGGTGCTGTTTCTGAAGGGTGGCACTTAGAGAACAGGTGTAGTACCAGGTCTGAAAGAAGGATGTGCCAAAATACCAAAATGCTGGTCTCGCTTCTCTTTTTCTGAATAGTTTGTCCATGTAGAAAACATAACCCCTCTAGATTTTGTAATATTAACTCCTCTTACAGACATTCAATTACAGAATAAATAGCTTTATTTTGGGAGGGTGGGGGAGGAAGAGATGCACTCTGAAATTCAAGAGGCAAGGGGGGGGATGGGGGGGGGGGAAGAAAGAAGTGGAGGGGAGTGGGGAAGAGCAGGACTTCCCACCCATTCCTGGCAGCAGTGAGCTCTTAGACGAGACTGCCTCACGTACAAAACTGCATCCTTGGGCAGGTGCCATCCAGGCACCGATCGCTCTCGGCTGTGTCTAATCTGAGGTCTTGCAGTAGCACAGACAAGGTGTGAGGAGGTTGTCCATGGATAACTGCTGTACCCTGCGGAGCTAAACCCTGCCATAGTAGAGAGGTGAAGCTGCTGCAGACACCTGGCGTGGACAGATAGGCAGCATTTCCTGCTCAGGAAGGAAAACTACTGGTGTCTGTCATTTTGGTTTTGGTTTGTTTTTTTTTTTAACTTTAGAGCATAAAGTTCTACAACATATACAGGTGAGTGGTAAAAATTCCAGCTGCGTTACTGGTATTCTTGTGGATTAAAACTGACCACAATGGCAACCCGAGCATCATTTAAATTTGTTATTTTACGCAGATGTCACTCCTAACTTGAATGCTTACACTAAGTCAAAAAGAATCCTTCATCAGTAGTTGCTTTTTAAAGACTGTTGGATTGTTGAGGTTATTCTGGAGTGATGAGAAAGGAGGTAATGGAGAAGGTACTAATTTGCATTTTGGGAAGTCCATACAGTTTCTGTGATAGAGACTGTCAGATGCTGACTTGGTGAGACCCACAAAAATAGTTGGTACTTGTGTAGTTTGATGCAAAGAGTAATTAGGTGTCTGCCTGATAGATTTGTATCCACAAAACTCCATGGAACTGTTCTGTGGATGCACAAGACCGGTGTTTTTGTACAAACTTGTGATGCTTTAGCAGGGGAAGAGGGAATAACAAAGGTGCACCTACTAACATTTATGCGCTTTGGAGTACATACTCTTGCAGGTATTGCAACAAAAGAGAAGAAAGGGTAGAATTTTGACTGGTCTGAATTGAAGTGATTCTTTTGACTTAATTTAAACCTCTCTAGGCATTTTATTTGGGCTGCTGAAAGCAGAATCTGACCTGAGTGACATACAGTGAAAACACATGACAGATACAAAAAATCTGTTACAGCAAAGATGAATCTGATTGAAAATAGAAATTTTCCTGGGAAGAGAAGCTGTGATGGAATGGGGAGAGTAGAAATGCTACCTGAGACAATTTTTGGTCTTTGGCCATGGTGTATTGGTGTCTGGTGATGCGCAGCAGTAGTAACAGTAGCTGTTGTCTTCTGCTCTGAATGCCCCAGAGAGTCCTTGGCACCTGTTCATGCGCACAGGCATGGGATCTCTAGGTGCTTAGAGACTTTTAGAAGTTCTGCATAGGATGTTCTAATAGCTATAAAAATGAAATTAAAGTATAATTTGACTCCCTTTTTCCAGAATGTAGAGGTGAGAATGTTACTGGTTTTATTACTATTTGGATTAGGGTAATACTTAAATCTCCCGAGGAATTTTTAAAGATTTAAGTGCCTGGGGATGAGGTCTGTGTCTTACCTGGGACTGTATGAACAAGTGGTTGAAAACAGGGGCCTTGCAGCAGAAGACTTGTATTATGTAAGGGTTAAAAACCCCTTTCATCTGTCCAGAGATGAATTTGACTCTTGAGAATTTGTCAGGCATGATGGGAATTCCACCCATAACTGGATGGGATGCAGACACCTCGTCAGGTGCAGAAATACTCCTTGCCATGCTCCACCTGCATGAAACTCTCACATGAGAGCAGTCAAGGGAGAGAAAGCAATTTCACAGGGAGAGATTTCCTCCTCTGGACAAACTCATCAAGATGGAGATGGATTGTGCCAGACATCCTGCCTCCCATACACTGTTATTTTTATTCTTCCCTGAAACTGTAGGCTTGCGCACCACTTGCAGCTTCCATCCAACACTGCGGTCTCGCACCCAGCCCAGGGTTGCATACTTGTCTGAGGTGTGCTGCCGCTCCTGCAGCAGGAGGAATGCTGGAGGGGTGCCATGCGCTGTTGGTAAATACAGGCTGCTGTTTGACAGTAATTACTTTCTTCCTGGAGTTTCAGAAATAGGTACAAAAGCAAATGAAGTGAGAGAAAGCATTCTGCTTCAAGTGTGTTCTGTATCAGATGCTATTTTTTTTTAATTCTCCTTTGAATGTGGTACAGTTAAATATATGAAGTCTGTGATAGAGGAGAAAGTGACATACTTGGAAATGTCCTGACTTATCTTGGCCTTAGTTATTTATAAGCTCTTCTTCTCTCCTGGCCTTTAAGGAAGCAGGAGGATGCCCTGTGACTGAAGCAGTGCCCTTCACCACTCAAAGCAGCTTCTGCCGTGTGGCTTCTTCTTCATGAAGCCCCTACCAGCTTCCCTTGCTCCCTTCAGGCTCTTTTAAAACTGCTAACAAAAAAAATCTGGCCAGCCCCAGCTGACTTTGGGAGAGCACAGAAAGAGTTTTTTGTGTTTCTGGTTCCTTTGGGTTTAGGTTTGGAAAAAGTGTAAAATATTCATTTATTTGCTTTTTGTGTACTGGTGGTTTGACCTAGTTTTACTGTGATGTCTCATAAAGAAAAAAAAAACGTTTTGTAAAGGTGCAAATTTTTATTTGTGTCAGGTAATTTGAACCCCTCAGGAGTTTTTTATGTTTTATACAGAGACTAAACAATTCTGAGTTTCATACAACTGTAAATCTGACCTAGTTCTTCATGTAGGACTGGCCAGTGAAGGAGCCTGGTTACTAACAGGTAGTGTTACTACTCTGGGTCATGATAAGCCTTTTTCTCCCTAAACCACTCTAGGTGTGCCATCTGTAGCTTGGAGGTGTTTCGGTTTGGTGCCCAGCATTGTGTTTGGAAGATACTCTTGGGTGTAAGAGAGATGTGATTTTTGCTCATCCGTATGTGAGTAACAGGATTCTGTTGCTGAAGAATGGGGGAGTGGTACCGCTTGGAACCTCTTTTGTACAGGGAAGGATTTCTTGCAAGGATGTTCCGTGTTTTCTCCTCTCTCCCCTTGCCACATGCAGCAGTGTTGTGGGAGAATCAAATACTATTGGAGAGATCATACATTCATACCCGCTGCCTTTGCACAGGCATTATGCTGGTAAGGCTTCCACGTGTAGTGCTGAGTGAGATAAGTAAGTGTGTCTTGAGCTGAGACATAGAAGGCTTATGTCATGCTCCATCTTTAAGCTGCTTTCTGGTGAAAGCAGAACTTATGTTGTGCTTGGAATGAGACAGTGAGTTAAAGGCTTAATTTTATTCTCTGTCAAATCTGTTATCATTCTTTATCCTCTTTTGCCATCTTCAGTCTTCCCTGTGTTACCCACAGCCATTGACTTTATCCACATGGCTTTTTGAAGTAAATAACGTAAGAAATAGGATGCCAATGTCTATGATAGCAAAGACTATGATAGCAAAGACATTTGCTCATTGTTCATTTTTTTTCTTGGCTTCTTGAAACAGGAGAGTATTAAGCTCTACCAAGTATCCGCTAAGACATGGTCTTTGTACTGATGAAACTGCATTTGCGATAGATGCTTTTTCAAAAAGCTGTTTTGATTTTACATTTTCGTACACAATGTTCTTCATCAAACTGTTTCATCCAAAACATTTTGCAGAATGAAGTTTAGCTTTCAAATTGAGCATGTGCTCAAAGCAGTTAAAGGTTTAAAATGCCATCAGAGTACTCTGCTGCCCTGGTGCTGCACCTGGAGATCGTGTTGGGTGTGGGGACCTGTGTGCCTTAATGGCCCTGACCAGCCTCACCTGGGGCTGCCACCCCAGCACTGGGACCTCCATTGCAGATCAGCCCGGACCTGTCAGTCCCTGCCTGAGCTCTACAGCTGGTGGCCTCCAGCCCTGTCTCCTTCTGGACCTTGTTCAACCTCGACCATGCCTGGGGCTGTGTCAACAGGACCGGTTTCCAGCACCCAGCTCCGCTTGTCCAGCTCATCTCCTGGAGGACTGTGCTGCAGTCTTAGTCTCTCAGACCGTTACTTTCTGAAATGCTTGAGAGTTTTAGTGACAGGCTTTTGGTTTTTAGTGGGACTTCTTTACTTCTGAATTGGTATTCGTATCAGATACTAGTGATGGCACACTTAAAGGTGAGTGGTTAGATGGGCGGGTAAATTGTGCTTCTGCAATGCCTTTGGGTTTTTTTTCTCATTGTGGTTTCTGGGACATGGTTGGGGGACATTATTTTTTTTTTTTTTGTTTTAGATGCTTACAAAGTATGTACTTTAAACAAAGGGAATTTCCATTTATCATAATGTTTTAAACTCCCAAGCTTATGTTTCTACTAAAAAACTGGTTTAATTCAACAGGCTTGTTAGAGTAAGCTTAACTCTCGGGAGCAATTGATACATCAATTTGAAGTAGGACTGCAGGAAGGGGAAGAAAGAATCAAAAATAATCAAAACATGGAAAAAAAGAAAAAAATAATCAAGGTTTGTAAAGAGCTTGGTCTAGTTTCTTTCCAGGAAAATATATCCTTAAATAGAAGATGTCAGTTTAAAAGATGTTGCGTCTGTCTTTTTCACACCTGAAATATTCTTTAAAAAAATCCTTTTTTAAAAGCAGAAGGCGTTCATTATGAGCTTTTTTTGAGTTTCTTTTTTTGTTTTAATTGTAGTGAAATTGTGAGTTTGAGGAGGGGAGTGTTGTGAACGCCTGCATAGTTTGGGTAACTTGGTTAGGGATATTGCTGCTCCTTGGCAACCCTTTAACCAAGAAAGGAGATCCTCTAGTGAAATAATCCTTCTTTTGGAAGACCAAAACCCTTATCTCTCCAGTCTTCTTCTATTTTAGTTGTTTACAAAATAACCGTGAATAGATATGGGTGCTCCTGCTGCTTTTAAGATTATCAGACATAAAGAAGCGAAATATCGTGTTTGCTTTAGGAACCTGTCAATGACCAGGGCCTTTGAGATCTTATTTAGCTTTCTGAGTGTCAGCTTAACAGAAAACCCAAGAGGAAGGTTGATCCAACATCCAGAAGACACATAAACAGAAAAGTTAGACGAGTGCATTGAACTGAAAATTAAAAGTTGTTACAGACCGGGCCAATCGGAGCTGGTTTAAGCTGTCCCAGCCTCAGCAGCCCAATTCATTCTTTAACTGGAAACTAATTTATGTGACATTTCATGTGAAAGAGCTTTCGTCAGTCATTGGTGTATGTTTCGGTGAAATGAAAAAGTGACTTGAACCCTGTTACACAAAGTGCATCTATTAATCCGTTTGTATGTCTCTGCATCTTCAGCAAATGGTGCTGGCTGATTGCCCTTGGCAGTGCTGAGGAAAAAAGCTTCTTTTACTGCTTCTTGAAAAGTGGAGGAAATATTGGCCTTGTTTACCTGAGCATATGATACAATTTAGAAAAATTTGCGATCCATGTCGACATTTCCATTGTACAGGACTTGGAGGGTTTATTCCAGAGTAGCATGTTTGTACAGAAGTCTTCTGGGACAGCTTATCCTGCGATAGCTGCAGTGGCTGGTGAGCAAGGCCAAACACTTCTTTTTTTCTTTTTTTTTCCACTAACATTAATTTCATTGTTAGGCTATTATTAACTATACAATTACTGAAGAGAGGATTGCTCATGTTCTGTGAGGAAATGTGTGCAACTAACAGTAATGCAAGATAACATTAGTAAAAAAAAAAAGGATAGCTAAAACTCTCCGTGTGTCCAATTTAGAATAATCTACAAAACTAGACACTGAACAAAAATGCCATTCTTGATAAGATGTGGTCCTTCACGCCCTTCCTTCTTTGTAGTTTCCTTCCATTCTTCCCACTTTTTTCAACTTCGTGCTGCAGTTTTGGATAGGTTGGTAGGCAAGGTAATTGCCAAATAGTTGGCTAGGGGTGAAAGCACCAGCCTGGCCTGTATGCTTGTCTGTCATCTGCTGTCTTTCTCTGCAGTGATGTTGGACAAGCTGGCTAATGTTTGTTTCAATTCCTCTTCTGTGAGTCACAGGTATCCTCTCCCTGCCTGGTCAGATTGTTGTGAGGATGTATTCGTGTGTCTTGGATGGCTTCTGATGTTACAGCGATGTGTAACAGCTCTCATGCAATCATGTGAAAATAATACATTATGTCTGTACCCACGAAAGTTGGAAATGAGAAATTAAACTAGAGCAGCTAATTTGATAGGTTTGTTCGCGCTTCAGTGAAACAGCACGTGTCCCTTCTCAAAGTCTCTAGGCTTTTCTCTGGCAAAACTAGTAGACTGTCAGGGTAGTTGCACACCTAGCCAGTGAGAGGTTGCTTGTGGTTTTCTGTTTGTGTGGGCTTTTTTTGATTTGTGTTCCTTTAACTGCCTAATAAATGTGAAGAGATCCTGGCTTTGGAAAATACGCTTTAGCAAATAGGTGACAGTTCTGTTTCTAGTGCAATGATAAATGGTAATTGCTGCAGTCAATCAGTCTGCTTCTAATGATCTCCATAGCAACTACATTCAGTAAAAAGTGAAAATAACTGATTCATGCAGTTCTATGCCAAAGGATACATGTGAGCAGTGTGCTATCTGTTTGAAATGTCACATCCAGCTAAATGATGCATACTCTGCTGGCAATGCTTTCTGTTGCTTCTCTTAAGAAGCAAGGAAACAGGAGCTAGTTTTTGTTTGCAGTGCTATTTGTTAAGAGAAATGGACTTTTAAATGCCAGCATTAGTGTCCCTCCATCTCTTTCTCCAGAATCTTCAAACAAAACAGGAAGGCTTGGTAGCAAGTAATTTGCTTTTTATTTCATTCCTCTCTGCATGTGGAAAGTGACATTTTAAAGCTGGTTTTGCCAGTGCAAACGCTTTGTTTTGGTTTAGCTTGAACCTACTCCTTACTAAACTATTTCTTTTAAAAGATGTGGATCTTGCAGATGAGGATCATAGCTTCTTAAATGTCATTATTTTTGTATCTCTGGTTCTTCTATCTACTTTGTATTTTGGCTTACAGTTGCATGTGTCCCTGATAAAATTTAGGAGTAGTAATTAGAAACAACATCTAGAATATGTGTTCTCTTCCTCCCACTCGCTTTTATCCTGGTCTTTTGACAGCTGCTCCTGCAGTTACTTATTCCACCTGAAAGGGTGAAATGCAGAGTTGCTTTGGAGCTGAAAGTGAACAAAATGTCAGGGATTGCCTCGGAGGAGCCTCCTCTGAAATGACTTGGATGCTTCTTGCCTTTCACATGCATACTTCAGGTTTGATTTTTCAGAGGTGCTGAGGCCTGCATTTCCTGCTGACCGCAGCCAGCCTTTCTTCTTTCAGAATCGCACCTCTTTTAAATGCCTCTGTTCCTTAGCTTTTTAAGCTGGCTTTCAAAGCTGGCCTGAGGGCACCAAAATTTAACTTGAAGATTATGTTATAGACCCCTGTGGTGGGGGTAATGGTGGGAGAGTTAGCACCTCTGGATGTGTGCCCTATAGAGTTGCTGTTTGTACTGAACTTCTCAAAGAACTTTGCAATTAAATCCCTGCTTTAAATTCAGCGCCAAAATAGAATTTTGGAAGATTTGTTGTATAAGGTGTTCTTTTGGGAGATGTAGTAAGAGTCTGGCAATCCTGTGTATGAAGGTGTTTGTTTTATGGTTTTGGATGCGACCCTTTTCCTTTAAGCTTTTTTTCTTTTCCACTGATCTTTAGGAATATCTTATTTCACACTTTACTTGTTTGTATGTATTTTGCAGGAATCCCTTGAAGCTCGCCCTGGGAATGGACAGATATCTCTGTCTCTGGAGGAGAGTAGTGCCAATTGAAGAAGCCTTCAAGGCAAGTCGGCAAGTGTGCTGATAACTTGAGGAAAAGTACAGGGAAGGGACGACCTTCCAGGCAGACAGCCATGCCTTTCGGGCTGAAACTGCGACGGACCAGGCGCTACAATGTCTTGAGCAAGAACTGCTTTGTGACAAGGATCCGTCTGCTGGACAGCAATGTGATCGAGTGCACCCTCTCCGTGGAGAGCACAGGGCAGGAGTGCTTGGAAGCTGTCGCTCAGAGGCTGGAATTACGTGAGGTAAGAGTAACCCGGGAAGACCATCTGTCACTGTATAATTTGACATTTTTAGCTCAGGCAGTCTGTTCGTTTGAATCATGCTATTCTCAGAGCCGGCCAGATATGATCAGCAGCTGGAGCCTGGACAAACATTCTGGTTGCATGAAAACTGAAGGCAGAACAGCACTCGGCGTTTTGTGCTGTTGCTCATTCATCATAGCTTTGAGAGCTCTTTGTAGTATGATGAAGAGGTTTCTTCTTTTCTTCGAAAGTGATGGGTGGTACTTTCTGAATTGGGATCTGAGGGACAAGTTATGGTAACTTTTATCTGAATATAACCCTGGTTTCGCCAACACTGATGCTTGAATTATGCCAGTGGGAAGGAGACCACTGGCTTTTAAATATCCACCTTCATATAAATATATTCTTGTTAGCAACATGCTGACAGAGGCAACAGTTGTGTTACTAGCAGGAGCAAATAGTAACAGTTTGAGGATGTTGGGTTTTTTTCTTCCTTTTGTTGAACTGAAATATTTCACATCTCAAGCTCTGAAAGGCTTCTTTTACATTTCCAATGATTCTGAAGAGTCTGGAGAAACTCAGTCTTACTTTGATAAAGACCAAAATCCTTTATTTTCTACTTCTTGATGCAGAGCACAGTGTTTATTTTAAGTGTTGGGGCCATTTTGGAAATATCTGTCCAATGTGCATAGCACAAGTAAATTGTCTGCAGCAGACATGTATTCTGCATGCTTTTAGGCTTTTGCAAATTAGAAGTTGAAAATGAGTGCCCGGAAATTGCTGTGTTATCATCTGACTGTCTTGGCTGATGCTTTCTGTAAGCACAGCTGGGAAATTTAATAATCTTGTGATGTCTTACAGTTGTTGGTCCACGGCCCTTTGTGACAATTGGGACTAGAAGGCAGCATATGAGTAACTAGTGCGGATGAAAACTAAACAAAACCTCCTTTTTGTATATCAGTAATGATAATGAGAGAAGAATCTCTTTGTGTGTGTGTGTGCCTGTGCAGAATAGGTATGAGAATGTGCAGGCAGGAATAGGCAGAGGGTCAGAATACTACATAGTGATTTTTCATACTTGAGGGTTTTTTTTAAATGTGGATTTTAGTAGAATCATCTTCCCCTTCTAGAGATGAAGATTTCTCAGTAATTTTTTTTTTCTTTTTTTTTCTTCTTTCTGTTGGTGATGCTCTGGAGTGTCCTTGCAGAGTGGTTAGGTCCTTCTCTTTCCTTCCAGTACAGAAAAGTGAAATGAATTATTTGATTCTCCTTGTATTCCTTGCGGGCTTATCTAGTTGGAGCAGCAGGAGTCTGGGGCCCAATGATTCTCTCTGGAGGTCCACCTGCATTTGTAAACAATAGCTCTGTCAGCAGGTTAACATTCTTTTCCATAAAGCATTTTGTGACTTCAGAGTGTGTTTTGTTCCACTTTGGAACAAAGCCTGAAGTTTCAAAATTTTCCAGAACAAAGAGATTGGTTAGTAGAGTAGCAAAGGAAGCTGTTTTGGTCAGTGTTCAATTTCATGGGGGTTTTCTGTTGCTTTGTTTTTTTTATTTTTCAAAATCATTTGTGTCATGCAAAAAGAAATATGTCAGCACAAAAAGTTTGTGTTTCAAGATAAAAAAAATATTTTAACAACACAGAAGAGAATGCTTTGATGTTGTTGGAACACTTTCCCCTTCTTTCATCACCCTCCCCACTTTTTTTCTAAACAAAGTTTTGGCAACATTGAGCCATTTTGTAAAGTTCAGATTTCAATACTACAGCATGTTTTGTCAGAAGGTTTGTTGGTTTGTTTTGTTTTGTGTTTTTTTTTTTTTTAATCTCTCTTTTCTGATTGATTCTGGTAGCATCCATTGCTTTTTTTAAATGTTTAGGAGAGAAGAGAATTACCAACCTCTTTCAGCTCCAAGAGGGTTTCCCTGTATCCTCTTCAGCTCCTTTCATGAGGAATAATTGGAGCTAACAAGCTTGGAGGTGCCTGGTGCTGGGTGCTGTCCTTTTTGCTCAGGCCCAAAATTTAATTCTTCTCCTGTCCCTCTAGTCTTCCTGCCACAGTTTGTAGCGAAACAAGGCTGATGCAGTCATTTGGTGACTGTCCCCTTCCCTCTCTAGGCTTATCATCATTTATGAACTCACTGGCCAATCAAATTCTACAAAAAGGGTCAAAAATACTTTGACAAAGCTCAGATTTGTACAAGATTCGTGCAACTGGATAGCTGAGTAGAGGGGAGAAGCCCGTTAAGTGTACTGAGGAGAAAATCCTTGCAAGTGTCCATACTGAAGAGACACACTTAAAATTCCCCAAGTGCAGGGAAAACTTCAGCTGGAATGTGTCTTTGCTTAGAAATCCTGATCAGCAAACTATGGGTACAAGTGAGGAAGAAACTAAGCTTCATTAGATCCCATGCTCACAAAACAGTGCTAAAATCCTGTTTGTCTCCTCCGTGCAGTCTCAGGTAAGAATATGAGTTCTTTTAAAAATAAAGATCAGCTTTTGTTTGATGCTTTAGTTTCGTCTTATGTTTAAATAAATCCCAGGTGTATCCCGACTTTTACCTTCATGTTAGGAATATATCCATGTTTCACTCAAGCTGATTTCTTAGAAATAAACAAAAAATTGTCCAACCTCCCCGCCCTACTAAAAAGCAAAACTGTCTGAGATTACTGTATGTATTGTTACGAAGGGCTGTCGATCATTATACCACACATGACTGAAAAACGGTATCTAGTGGATTATGCATATTTCTATTTGATCTCTGGGGAATGCGGCTCCCTCCCTGACTGAGTCAGGGTTCAGGAATAGGTCAGTAGAAAGTGTAGCCGTGTAACTACTGTAAAATCTGGTTTTATCCTTCGCAGTGGAGCTCTTGACAAAGCATTGGGTCTTCTAGTGGAAGAGTTACCGGTTCCAATAAAATGACTTCTTATGCCAGCATTGTATAAAAAACTAAAGATAAGAAGAAGGGAGGAAGGGAAAGAGAGGAAAGACAAGGTCATAAACGTCATTTTGTAATCTATGTGTATGCACAGATTATAAAAAGGATTTTTCTTCCCAGTATAATGGCATTTTTCCTATCAAGTGAGACTAAATGAACCTGCTTGAAATAGCAGAGTAATCTGTGCAAATCTGTTGTGAGACTTTGTCTTTCTCCTTTTTGTTCTCCTTAATTCACTTTATAAAAAAGATAAAAAGTTTAAAGGTGGAGTTGTTCTGATATATAGTAAGGGCGGGGGCAAGACGGTTGTTTCCAACCAAAGTTATTCTTTTGAGTGGAATTTCACAATGGTACCTCCAGCACTATGCTGCTAAAAAACCCAAACCAAAGCAGCAGGATGGTGGGCCAAGCGCTGAAGGGGGATGCTGACTGCTGTGAAGGAATGGCCCTTTGCCATTCTGACCTTTTTTTGTGCCCTAGAAGGTGTCTCCTCCTCGCAGGGCACAACTGAAAGCCTGTGTTTGGCAGCCAGGTTGCCTCCAAGTTTGGCTCGGTTTGTGTCGTCTTGCCAGAAAAGCTGGAATGGGGTTCAGGCAGCACTTGGATGAGAGAACTTCTAGGAAAAATGGGATGCTGTAAACTGTGCGATCCCCTCTGTGTGAGCGCCTTGGGATAGCAGGGTTTAATGCTTTTTGCCTGGAGGAACTGGAACTCTGCCTCTTTCTCAAGGATAAATATTTAGTTGGCCACTTAACCAGATGCTTTAATAAACACTGAGCCTGTCTCGCTGGATCCTTTTGAATGAGATTTGCTGGTTTAGAAAGTGCCCGTCATCTCCTGTTGTTGACAATTCCATTCTTTTTGCCTGACGTAAAGACAGGGCAGCTCTGGACTTGGGAGTATAGCTAAGTCCAAGTCCAAAATGAATATGTTGCCTCCTGAACTGGCAGCTGTAATGTCTTCTTTTCTAAGACTTCTCAGCACAGATTTTGTGTATCCACTTTTCTGTCTCCCCATATTTTGAGGGTCAGCTTTTCACATGGTGTTGTTGGAGCATGCAGGTGCTCTGGCTCTTGTCCGCTGCTTTAGCAGAGGACTGCAGTTCCGGGAGACACGTAAGCCAGTTTCCTTGTGCCACATATGAGGCCATGTGTGGTAGGTAAGACAAATTTTAAAACCTTGAGAGAAAATTAATGTAAACTCTTTTCTAACAGAGCATTTTGTGCATTTGCAGATCAGGCAGACCTAAAGCACTAGCAGCTGAAGCTCTTTGCAGAATGGATGTGTATGCATACATTTATGAAAAGCTTTCCTTCAGTTCGTATCACCAGTCTGTCAACTATGGCTGGAAGAAGGATTTTTATATTTTTTTGAAGTGAGCATCATTCATTTTCTTTGCTGCTTTGACTGCTGACATACCCACTAGAGCAGCCTGTGTTACTTCAGATCCTGCCAGGTGTAGGTGTAAATGCTTATGCCATGAAAACTGGAATGGAGTCAGTGGTTCACTTTGTAAAGATGGACAAACAGACCAGCTTTTGGAATCAACCTAGTTTTCAATCAGCTGCTTATAGAAAAAAAGGTCCCATTTTTATATCTCCTCATCTACTTTGTGGGGTTTCAGTACTGTAGAAGTGTTTTGTGGTCTGGAGCGTATGGCAGTGCACGACTTGGGTTCTGTAAGGACAGTCATACATCTGGTCATAGCATACTGAACTTGATGGTCCAGCCATTTCCAGTCCCATGTTCCCTCCACTCCTGTTTGGAATTACTAATGTTTCTAGGGGAGAGCATCTCTTCAGGCACTCACGGTAGTGGCTACAGAAGTCCTTCCCCACTGGGGGCTGTTAAAAAATGCTAACATATTCAGGAAGTTCTTGGTGACAGGGAGCTGATATTCAGATAACTGTGTTCGTTCTCTCTCCAAAGTGCATGCTTTTGTGACTTGAGCTCTGCTCTGCAGTCACAGTGCTTCAGATACAATCGCTCAATCCTCTTCAGGCTGCTTTCCAGGAAAACAGTCGTCTTTTAGTTGTGTGAAATGTATGCTGCCATGGTTGGTCCACTGTATCTGCTGTAGTCTAGAAGCTTAAACACTGCATTCCCTTTACTTCTTATTTCTTGAAAGTGATACAGAATTCTGGATATGGTACTTGAAGAGCTTTTCTACCGTAACAAATATAAACTTTGTTGTCACCCTGACCCACACTCAAAGGGGAGGGACTGTGCTCATTTGAGCTATTTAATTGCAATATCCTTAATTCCTTGGAAACTCTTTCAGACTTCAGACTACAAATCATCTTAGCTGCTAGATGTTTTCCAAGTACTTGACACCGCAAATTTGGGTCCTAGGTGATGTGAATGTTTACTTTTAAAAGTAATGTGGAAGATCTGTTTTCACAGCTCTGCACTGTGTCTTGCTGAGGATGAGCTGCCCTGCGGTGATTTTCAAGAGTTTGTACATTAAAGGATTTCCCTTAGGAGGTGGTAAAATGTGCTTTGTTCTGCCTTCACATGGATTCCTTTCCTTTGCCGTCTCCACTGTCCCACCTTCATTTTAATCTAATTACTATCATGGTGAGCTCGTCAGAAAGAACTCGATATCCAGTGATGACCACAGAGGGAGAGTGGACGTGCATCAGTGAATTGGTTAGTTGTTTTAAATTTATCCTATGGGAGATGCTGGCTTCTTGATTCATTGGTGCCGTGGATTGATTGATTTATTGGAGGTACTTTTACACTCTAGAAGAAAATACTACATTGATTATCTTCAAAAAAAGAACTAGCTTGCTTCACTGTACCAAACTGAGCTTAAAGAGGAAGGGCTGAGCAGTGTTCAAGCTATACTGCAGGTCGGTCAGGCTTTGATTGAGGAATCAAGTTGAGTTAGTTGTCACATTATTTAAATGCTAATGTGGACATCCTCCAAAGTTGAAAATATGTACGTAATGAGACCCTGAAGTAAATACACCTGCACTGCTATTCAGAAGCTTTTTTCATATAATTCTGTGTGCCCTCAGCTATAAAATAGTTGGAGTAGTGTTGCCCCTGCTGGCTTCTTGTCATTTCTAAGCGTTTTAATTTTTCAATATTGCACTAGTTGCCCTTGTGTTGTATGCTCAGTCATGGTACATGCGGTGGTTTTTAGAGAAGTATCCTTACTACAATGAAACAGGCTTTTGATGTAAGTGTAATGGTTGCAATTTGTCTGCTACTTTTGAAGACTTTTTATTTGAAAGCATGAACATTTTGGAAATCCAGTTGATGAAATCTTGATGGTTGATGTATAGGCTGATGTATAATACCTTTTGAAGGTATTAGAAATAATTTCAAATGAAAGCTTTATAAAATAGCAAATGGGGGTTTTCTATGCTTTGTCTCAAGTATCTTTATTTCAAGTGTGGTGGTATATATAAAGGATTGTGAGTGCCTGTGGAAGGGTTGTTGTCTGGGTAAGTTAAGCTATAACAACAAAATAAGTATTTTATTTGTTTCAGAGTTAATCTAATCTAATGGAAACTACTGGAAAGCTTTCATTGAATATGGAGTCATTTGTATTAAATACCAAGAAAGTTTATTGAAATAAAATGAGATAAATATATGGAAATAGTAGGGATCCCCCTTTCAGATCCTAAATCTACTTGGTGTCCAAAAAAGCTCCTCTCACCGTTTGTTTCGTTCATTCCAGTGTTAGAACAAAGTGGTATTTTATATCGAAGGCACTGCTGAAAATCTCGAGATGCTGTCAGCTGAAACACTGCAGGAAAAGACACTGATGCAAGCTTCACAGTTAGGGCTGTAGTCAGATTTCCAAGGAACTGATGGATGTTCCTCAGAAAATATGAACACGTTTTTTTTCACCTTTCTTCAGATCTGTGGTCATAGCAGTTGCTGTTAATCATAGTGTGCATTTGCCTGCAGTAGTAGATCAGTGTATTTAATAAAGTGGTTTAAGGGCTTTTCGATGGAATCCTTCACGATGGGTTGGCTATTCCTTCAGCTGCTTATTACCACTTTGTAGTATTTGAAGCTCTGCTTGTGAACGCTGTGCCTTGTTAATTACTCTCCACCAGCAGCAGGTCCATGTGGCTTTTACAGGAGATACTACAGCCATTGAGATTTGCACAGCATAGGAAATAGCTGAGGTTTTCAACCTGGTATTTCTGGAAGAGCCTAGAGCAAACAGCTTGTGTGTGCAATGCACATTTTGAGTGTAATACTTCTCCATCATAAAGCCATGTGAGTACATTAAAAAAAAAAGTCAGCATGTTCTGTGTTGCGTAAGTGGTTCTGGTATTGGTAGATATATTTTGACATTTATGTGTGGGTTTACATACTTTTTTTATAGTTGGGAGAGTCCCTGTGCTTTGTCTGCAGTGAGACTGATCCAGAGTCTCATGAAGCCTTTGTGCTTTCATTGAGACATAGTGTTTGCTGTCTGTTCACAAGGCACAGGTGTAAAAGAAGACAGAGACTCAGACGCTTTCTGTAAATCATTTATGTCACCTGTGCTAGAATGTCAGATAGAGATCTTTAATGTACATTTGGGAGAGATGGTAAGGGGCAGATAGTACTCCATGAAGTACATTACACTGCAACATTAATTTGTCATTGTCTTCAAGATTATCATAAAAATAAAAAGGACAGTGAAAAAACAATTTCTCTGGTTTTACATATGAAAAAATTTACGCAGTGCCATCCGTTCTATTTGCATTTGTGTCACTGATTGTGTGTGCGGTCTAGCTGAAATTACACTATTTTGTTTCTTTATCTAGACACACTACTTCGGCCTTTGGTTTCTCAGCAAGAGCCAGCAAGTCCGCTGGGTTGAACTGGAAAAGCCTCTGAAGAAGCAGCTGGACAAATTTGCCAATGAGCCTTTGCTTTTCTTTGGGGTAATGTTCTATGTGCCCAGTGTTTCCCGACTGCAGCAGGAGGTAACAAGGTATGTGATTTCTCTCTGTTCACACTCTTGTGATATAGCTGGGAGGGAATTGGGTGGTTGCTCTCTTTCTGGTATTCAATATTCTTTCCTTTCCCGGTGATTGCCCAAATGGGAAAAAGTGAGAGAGGTCACCACTTGACTGTATCTGTTTGAAAAAACAAGCAGCAAGCAGTGTTGGTGACACTGTTGTTGGTGACATTATACGTGACCAACTGAAGAAACAAAAAGGGAATAATAGATACATGTTTAAAAACCTGATATAAATTTTGAAAGGGACCACAGAGACCATCCTCATTTCCTGTAGCCTTCTACTGATTAAAAGGAAGCTATAGGCATAGGACACCTATATACAGTTTTAGTTTATTATTCCTATGTCTGGCTGTGCTTTGCTGAAAGTGAACTTTGCCATCTTTTCTGGGTTTTGCCCATCCCACTCCTGACTTTTCCCCTTTATGCTTCACAAAAGGATTAAAATTGTTAGAGGGCATTAGTCCTTTAATTATGATCAAGGTGCACCTTTGCAGCAACTTTGGTGGGAATTACTCTTTTATTTAGAGCCCTGTGCTGCAGTTGTAACAATGCAACTGTTTTGAGGGGCTATTCTTGTAAACCACATCACTATGTGGTTTTTGCACATCTGAGCTCTATTTAAACAAAAAAAAAAAGAGAGAAAAAAGCCCACCTCACCCAAAAAGGAGTGGGCTTGTTTTCTTTTTAACCAAAAGTATTTAATTTATCTGGTCTAGAGCAAAGCTGCATCAGCACAACTAGAGGTAAAGCCTGGAATAAGTGGGCGAGGGCTACAGGGTGGAAGAAGCCTCCCCACTGAAAGAAGGGTTCTCTTTCTGCAAACCTGGAATTTACCACATGTTGGTCCTGTTTAAAAAAAAAAAAAAAAAAAAAAAAAAAAAAAAAAAAAAAAAAAAAAAAAAAAAAAAAAAAGAGGTGTAAATAGTGGAGGAGGAGTGGCTTTACTTCTAGGTGTGCAAGATGTGAAGTGTTTTTTATATTGCCCACTGTGTATTTTAAAGTATTGGCTTTGGTTAGGATGCGAAAGATCTGATTCTTTAAGTGACAGCTGTTGAGCAGTCCCTTGACTACTGTGTATTCAGAATTCTTGTCAAACAGTGTGCTGAAAGCATCACAAAACTTGAATTTCTCTGTGAATAGGCTGAACATCAATGTTTGTCTGTATCTGTGTGTTCCTGCTTTGTACGCATTGGGAGAGGGAACCCTCATACCTTTTCCTTCAGAATTAATTAACATGCAGTCGGAATGTCTGAAATGTTCTGTTGCTCACTTTTCTCAGACCAATCCTAACCTAGTTGTGTGCAAAGAAGCATTGTAGCTACTTGGATGCTATTATCTCTTCAAGGTGCAGCCTGCAGTGCTGATTGCTCATTCATAGCTCACCTGCAGAAGTGTATTTGCTCATTCTGCCCGGGTTGGTAATAATAAAACATTGCAGTGACCATTGAACTTCACAGCACTCTGAATTGGAGAGGCTGCTGAATTGTTTTTCTTTCTGAAGTGATTGATAACATAAGCTGCAGAGTCGTATAAGTGCCTCTTATGTTTCTTTAAGTGTCTGTAGCAAAACGAGCAGCTTACTAATGGATCTCAGATACAGAATAGCCTGTTGAGATTTTCTTGGTTTTGTTTTCCTGAAATGGAGTTGCTTCACTGTAGATGATGTGATGGCAGCAAACCTTCAACTGTGAAATTCTGGGTAAATGTGGTAAACCTCATGTTTGAAGCAATGAGTGGTGGGGACATTGAAGACTCTTCTGAAACAAATGGCAGAAGAAAGGCTTAGTCTGAAGTGTGATTAGATGGAGAGATGGGGGTGGTTGTAAGTATTTTTGGCTTTGTTTGCTCTTGGTAAACTGATTAAACAATTTTTTTTTCTTTTAATTGAGACCGGTTCCTTTTAGGATTAGGCTTGATCGTGATACGATTATCTGCGATGGTGAAGCAGGCATGAGACTTGCCCACTCAGTTCCCACATATTTGACTTACATTTCTGTACAAATGACAGACCTGTCTTAAATGCAGGACTTGTGATCAGACACTTCATCTCCTTTCTGGGAAACTGCAGAACTACCA